>VZRZ01002180.1:1223278-1234606 GCA_013398175.1 Climacteris rufus | reverse complement strand
TTTGATTAAAGTTTCTCACCACAGGCTTTGAAGATGTATCAGTTCCGATGATGCAGGAACCTCCTCCTCCATTGCTTCTCTTCTTTGGCAGACTGGCATCGTTTGCTGGCTTTCATATCTGATGGTTCAGTTGTTTTTCCTAGTTATTTGCTGTACTCCTTCTCTTCTGCCTAATCTACTAACTACATGACTACAGGGTTACATGGCGCGCGCATGCGTACTACAGGGATTGCTTCTTAAATATACTGTCGCAGAGGCGTTTCTGTCCTTCCTAATTGGCCCAACTGTGGAAAACAGCATATCAATCTCCCAGGAGCCATCAGAGATAGGCCCTGACTGGACAGCTGTGGGAGCTTCTGGAAGCTCCTTACAGGAGCCATCTTTTGGCCCCTACCACACCCAAAAAGCTAGACCTCCCAAACTTATCAAACCACCACAATTACTTCAGCAAACACAGATTATCCAGCCTGAGGGTCTTCTTTGGGACATGAAATCAACAGATGTTGCAGAGTCAGATTTTAACATTCACCATGTGAGCTACTGACAAAACAGGTGCTTGGAGAGGGTGTTGATTTTGATGTGTAGATTTTATTTTAGTTTTACAAGGGCTTGGAATGTACATTCAAAATAAACCGTACTGTGTTCTGGGTTTTTCATTAATATCCCTGCGCTTCTCTCTCAACAGCAGTGATTTATCATGTAACCTTACTGCCTGCAGCACCTTCAGTGCTGTTTTCCTAAGCATGTTGCCTTGACTGTTCTCAGTCTCTTTTTTCCTGTCTTTGCACTGAAATTCTAGTTCCAAAAAGTAGTCTAAAAAACTTCATGCATTTATTTCAAAGAATATGGCATAGTATTTTTGTGTAAAACTAAAACAATCAGGTGAAGAACAAATTCATCTTTTCTCTGTGAGATGTTCTGTAAGATGTGTGAGACCAGTGCTTCTTCCCTTTATGCATTTTTGATATATTTGTTCTGGCATTTTTTAATCTATAAACCAATAATAAAATTATAAGCCTACTTCTTACATTTCTGAATTCTGATGTTAGAATCAGACTGCTGCTGCTACTTTTTTCTGTAGTTCTGCAAGTACTGCGAGTGACTACCGAAAGCGAAGGAAGTCAGAACCTGCTGTGAGTCATCAGAGGCCACAGAGTGATCAGAATGCAAACAGACCTAACCTGGGCCGTACAGACACACAGGGCCCATGTACCACCCTTAGGAAGCCTTCAACTAGCTCATCTCCTTCTTCTCCATCAAGAGCAAAAGGTAAGAGGAGACCATATTTGTTAGCAGGAAAGTACTGATGGTGTATTGTACAATACATTGGTAGCAACTGCCTCCTGTTGCTCCATGCATTGCCCTACGGAATGTGATGTGAATCAACAGGTTTGGGCCTCTCATGAAAGGCTAACTTATTTATTCTTATGTGTGTAATTTTAAGCTGAAAAGCTGGATTTATAACAAGGATTTTCCAGTTTAAACTGCTTGTTCTAACAAAAGAAAATTGACTAAATGAAGATTATGAATTCTACCACAGTATATAAAACCATAAATTTTTATTAACTCTACTACTCTCTTATTAGATTATTGTGATTTTAAAACTGGTTTTATTATATTGAGAAAGTAAATCAAGACAAACAACCTATAAGATTAAAGATGTCTTTCAGGATAGTAGACCGTTTAAATCCATAGCTGATGTCTTAGACATTGTCAGTTATCAGGACCTAATGTAATCAAGCAAATATCCATAGTTATCAGTACCTAATTTAATCAAGAAAGTATCTATAGTTTGATTTTTTTACTGTCTAAATCCATGGAAGTATTGCATACAGCTGATGCAAACTACCTATTTTTTGGCAAGTAACTCACCATTCTATTACTGTTTTCCACATCTCTCCAGAAAAGGGTTCACTGAGTCAGTTATGCATTTGGGTTTGGAGGTTTGAATGGTTTTTTTTAGAAAGACAAAAGGCTTCCAGTAAAACATACTATGGAAGCGATATATAGAGTAATACTGTATACAGTATGTCTCCTTCTGTTCAAATTATTATTATTATTCACTTAATTGCTCTATTTTGTAGCTATACGAATCAGTAAACCTCTGTAAAAGTAAATTCCCAGTGAAAATAACATAATATCCAGGCTGCAACAGAATGCATCAAAGAAAAGCAGGGAGGAATATTGAGAGTGAGGTGGTTCAAAAGCAGATGTATTTTAAACCCAGTATTATAGCAGTAATTTTAAAAGTGGGTAAACTCATCCATTTGGTGTACCAGACCAGGCAGTAAAAAGTTGTTAAACTCCATTTACCTGCGTGTACCTTTGACTCCACCACCAATATCAAGTACTAACCATGACTTAAACACTTCTTGTGTTTTAAAATCCTTCCTTTAAGAACATCTTCCAAGCTAATTAACTTTCGGAAGGTGACACTCTCTTCTCCCAGCATTATAAATGCTGTAGAATGTTATTTTTCTTGGAATTAACCAAGTTTTTAAAGAAGGAGCATATTATAAACTGCTTGATCAGCATGAATTTTAAACTCAAGTGTTTCAGTTTCAGATCTAGATTCTTTTCTTCTAGAAATCCAACTGAGCTGTTTGAAGCACCCTTCCTGAACTGGATGTTTCCACTTGAGACATTTCTGAAAGTTCAGTGCAATTATGAAAGGCAGTAGTTCCAAATTTGTCCCACAGTGTCTAAATCTATCATGCACATTAAAATATGTCTTAAAACTTGCTTGAAAACTCAGGCCTTTGTTATGGAAGTCAATCTAAGAGTTACTTTTCCGTCTACATTCTGGTTAGGCTCAGTAAACTGTTACATCTATCTTTACACTTGTACAGCAGTTCCTGATCTGTCTTCTTCTGCCCAGCATAAGCTGTAGAAAACACCACTCCCTTCAGTGCTATCACACAGGGAACGAGCAGGCTACCTGTGAACAACTGGGAGAAATTTCCTATTTGATCTGATATAAAGATTTATCTTCATTTTAACTATCTTAGAATATGGAGATGCTGTGAACTCTGAGCATTATACAGGTTAAAAATTCTAAACATCTTTCAGAATGCACAGCTGGAAAAGTCAGTATTTCCCTGAGGTGTAGATTTGTTGTTTGGCTTCATCTTTAAATCCTTTGCAGCTTTTATTGTCTGTTGATCTCCTTAAAAATCCCAATTAATCCCCAATTAATGCTTGTTTTCTTATGTTGCTTTGATAGGGGGGGCGGGGGTGTGGAGGAGATAATGTGACCATAATTAATAAGGAATTCTTTTTGTTGTTCAAATTATCATGAGTGCATTTTTACAGCTGGAAAATAACTTAATTATTAGTTCTGCTGTCCCAGGCTGTAACAAAGTATGTACTGACCTAAGCTGATCGATGCACTAATTGCTCTCTCTTTTCTAGTCTTTCTAATACTTACTGATGCTAATTCCAACTTTCTGAATCT
The DNA here is from genome assembly GCA_013398175.1 of Climacteris rufus. NCBI lineage: Eukaryota > Metazoa > Chordata > Aves > Passeriformes > Climacteridae > Climacteris > Climacteris rufus. The sequence continues at coordinate 1,231,152 of VZRZ01002180.1, read as the reverse complement.
TTTAATTTCTGGAAATGTCTCTTTTTTACCATGCTGCTCTGTGGATTATAAAGGTGGGGATATTAGCAAAGTATATCCATCCCTTTTAAGTTACTCGGTGCACAACCACAACACCTCAAATGAATTAGATTACTGTAGCACTTACAGACAACATTTAGCTGTTCCAAATGATTCAAGAAGGGCAATCAGCTACAAGAATGGCTGGCAAATGACTCGCCAAAATGCAGAAGTCTGGAGTAGCACAGAGGAAAACGCTTCTCCAAAGAGAAAATCTCGTAGCTGTGATGACCTGTTAACAGATGATCGGGATAGCTTTCCCGATGCACAGGCCAAGGCTGAAAGCATGGGCTCTCTGTTATGTGAGGAAGACTCCAAAGAAATTTGCTCAATGAACTGGAACTCCCCATATGTTGAGGGTCATGGTAGTGGTAGGTCAAGAGTTCGTCACAGATCTGCACATGATGCTCCAGGTTTTCTGAAAATGTACAAAAAGATGCACCGCATCAATCGCAAGGACTTGATGAATTCTGAGGTGATCTGTTCTGTGAAGTCCAGAATACTGCAGTATGAAAAAGAACAGCACAAAGGTATTCTTCAAGGCTGGAGAGAGTCTTCTACTGAAGAGGTGCCCAGAGATATGGTGCCAACCAGAATATCTGAATTTGAAAAGTTAATTCAGAAGTCAAAATCAATGCCGAACCTTGGTGATGACATGTTGTCAACTGTTACATTAGAGCCTCCTAAAAATGGCTTGTGTCCAAAGAGGCGATTTTCTATCGAATCCTTACTGGAAGAAGAAACTCCAGTCAGACATCCCTCTCAGGTACAACGGAGCTACAAGTCTAAAACCCTGGTGCCAATTCATATTGAAGTGACCAGTGATGAGCCACAGCGATCACATATAGACTTTTCAGACAGCGATCAAGATGGAGTGGTTTCTGATCTCAGTGACTTTATCCAGATAGAGGGTTCATCCTTCTGTAGTGAAAGTGACTTTGATCACTTTTCCTTTACATCATCTGAAAGCTTTTATGGATCAGGCCATCACCACCACCACCATCACCACCACCACAGGCATCTGATCAGCTCCTGCAAAGGGCGATGCCCAGCATCCTACACCCGCTTCACTACCATGCTAAAACATGAAAGGGCTAAGCAAGAAACCACTGAAGATCCAAGGAGACAGGAAGCAGAATCTGGCCTCTCTAAGATAGCATTCCTAGTCAGTCCAGTGCCTTTCCGGAGGAAAAAAAGTGCAGCTCCTAAAAAACAAACTGAAAAGAAAAAATGCAAGTCATCTGTATTTGAAGCACTAGATTCTGCACTTAAGGACATCTGTGACCAAATTAAAGCTGAGAAAAGACGGGGAAGCTTGCCCGACAACAGCATATTACACAGACTTATTACTGAGCTGCTTCCAGACATTCCAGAAAGGAATTCATCTCTTAAAGCTCTGAAAAAGAGTCCCATGCACCAGCCTTTTCATCCACTGCCTCAAGATGGTGCTATCCATTGTCCACTGTACCAGAATGATTGTGGAAGATTACCTCTTAGTGCCTCTTTTCCAGACATGGATGCAACTAACAACAATGATAGTGCACTGTGTTTCCAAGGTGGATTAACTTTCTTCCTCTATCCTTGTGATTGATTTATCCAGCCTTACTCCCTGTGTTTCCCACCCTTTCTCATTCCACTTTGTGTTGTCTTTAAGAAGCTTTCATCCCACAATAGTGAAGAACATCAGTTTCACATAGGCGTTGAGGATAGATAAATTTTCTGTCTATTCACAAAATACAGTAATCAGGACAACTGAAGTAGTGGTGCATTCCAACTAATTTATTATTAGTTCTATAAATTATAATTATGTTATTAAGCTGTTAATTAATTCATCATAAGATGCTGGTCAAACTGAAAACAATATGCAGATAACCCTTCTTTTATTAAGAAAAAAAGCATCTGCATCTAAGATGTGCTGTATTGTATAATTTTGTTAAATGTGAGTGATTAAAATGCTGTTAATTCTGACAGTATCATAGAAAGTTGATTCTGTTTTCTTATGAATTCACTGCTTTTTGTGAATAGATGTTAAGGTCATTTTAGGAAGTTTCCATTTCCACTGTTCAAACAATACAACTTCCAATTTCTGTGGCAGCAAAACTAGTTCTTTTCATAGGATTTCAATATGTCTGTTGAGTTTTGAGAAATTTCCTATCCTCTTAGAAGGGAATTTCTAAATAATCAAAACTTGAATGAAATTTCAGGATAAGTATGACCAATCTTCTTTTAAAGTTACTGCTTTGGGTCATTTGTTGCTCTGCTTCTTTTTCTTTTTTTCTCAAAAAAAAGTTGCTTGAACAATATTCTTGAAATCCCAAATGGATAAGAGAGAATGTCTTTAGTATATAAATTATGCAGTATTTGATCAGACCCACCTTATCCTTATTCTCACATCTTTAATCTTTTTGCATAACTTTTGCAAGTAGCACAATAGTAAATAATATTTCAAGAAAAATCAGAATTGAGGTTGTTACCATCTCTTCTTAACTAGTTTTAATAGACATATTTAGAACAGAAAATTTGGTTAAAAAAAAGCTAAAAAATGCAGTTCAGAATTGATTAGTCATGCTTGAGGCCTGATCATGATTAACCCTGGCAGACAGTACTACATGATGAAACTGAAGTTGTTGAAAAATGTGGTGGTCACATATTATAGTTGCTAAATGAGATTTTTCCAGTCCTTGAAAATAAGGAAATTCACAGTGTAAACTAAATGTGGATTTCTAATAGCTTCTTCAGGTATGAAGGAGCCTGGCATGAGGAAAGCAATACACTCTGTCAACATTAATATCCCTAAAGTAGCGTGGAGAATGAGTAAAGCAAAATATTCCATTGATTTACATCAGCGCCAGTCATGGCTGAGCTCTACTTCTAATCAAGTTTCATGTCTTGTTGGATCTGTGTGTGTCTCTTACAGCCACACAGAGACCTGAAGGTCATAACAGATGACTGAAAACTACCAATATTGACTGCATAAGGAGCTGTAGAGAAATAAAGAAAATTATTTGTCCTAAAACTTCTGCATTTTCACTCCTTTCCCATGTCCTTCTCTTACTGGTAGAAATTAAAGAAAACAAAATAATAGATGTGTTTGGCATCATTGTATCTTTAGGTTAATGCAGTGGGCATAGACCCTCATTCAGGAACACATGCCATAGCAAGAAAGCTGTCCACAACTGGGACTGTGAGATATTTGTTAGGAATGACAGGCTTGCAACCAATGGCATAAATAATAAAATTATATAATCTCTTTGCCTCCACTGTATTTATCAATAGCTTCAAGTTTTTGTGGCTTAGCTAGCAACCAATAACAATGGATGAGAAGCTTTCAGTTCTTTCTTTTTTCCATTTGTACTTCTTTAGAAATGTATGAGCTTGGAAATAACACATTATGGGAATGAAGTCAAAGGAAGACAAACATTAAACATGTTTCCACTAGAAAATACTGCTGTGGGAGTAGGAGATTAAAACAATACTTCTCAGAAGCTGAGAGACAGTTCCTTTCATCCTCTGGTCTGAAATAGTTCAGTTATATTTTCATTTCACATTGGCAACTTGCAGAGCTATAGAGTGTATGAGATTTTAATTTTATTCTTACTAAAACATGAGAAGAAATTCACCATCTTGTAATAAACATGGGTAAACTGTGCTTTAGAGAAGTCTGCCACATAGATTGGTGAGTAATGATTTGTATTCCATCTCTTAAAACAGAGTTGTTTTTATGAAGTAACATCCTTTTAAATTCCCTTGTGCTGCCTAACATGTGCCCCTGGTAAAGTAGAAATGCATCTTAGATCACTTAGGAGGAAACAATGTTTCTTCACATTTTCTCATTGAAGCATGCTTGAATCATGTTGTGCATGTAATTATGTGTTTATATTGTTGGCATTCCAAAACAGTGTCATGCAACCTTATGAAGTCCCAGTACTGCTGTCATGTCTTCCATTTGGCCCAGTAAGGGAGCATCTCTCTTCACAGTGAGGCATAAATGTGCCCTCTCGATCCTCTATCATGTAGTTTTTTTCTGCTGTGGATCAGAGGACAGCCTTTGCCTTTGCTTAAGAGTCAGTATCTTTTTTTTTTTCCTTTAAAGGTGCACTTAACCATCATATCATGTGCTTTTCTTTCTATTAAAGGTAAAATAATAGATTTCAATCTTTTCACCCCCCTAAATGAAACAAAGCAACGTCACAGATTTGAATGGTTTTGTTTATTGTAGTTTCACATAATTTCTGTTTTCAGTAGACCAGGAGTGTCCTGGAAGCTATTCTTCTGCTTTCACTGATGTGGGACGATGTACTCCAAGGGAGAGAAGAGGAACTACAGACAAAGAGGTAGTGAAGCAACAATAAGTAATGCAGTGATATCCATAAGGAAAATGGTAACATATTTGAGACAAGATTTTTGTTGGTTTTAAGACACTGTAATAATGCAGACCAAGGGAACAGTTACTTACCATATCATCAGATGGGACAGCATCTTCCTTTTTAATTAAGGAGATTGGTACTTCAAGAAATTAAAATAATATGAAGGTTTGTAAGATAAACTGTATTTTTCTATTTATTATTAAATAGATATGGACATAAATTCACTAGTCATTGATAAGCTCTGTCAAAGCTGACCAGAGTGTTTGGAACAGAGAAAAAGAGCAGATGTGACTGGGGAAAGGCTGTTTTGAAACCCAAAACGTTACACAAAGAAACTGCCTTGGTAGTTTCAAAACTGATACAAAACATTTATATTTCACCATTATTTTTGTTTGGAAAAAGCAAACCACTACCGTTAGCATATTAGACAAAACCACTTATCCTAAGAGCAGTCTCTAACGTCTGTACCTCTTGGTGATTGTAATTATATACTGATTGCTTGTATTAATGCTTTGGAAGAGGAAATGGAAGGAGGCAAACCACCTTTAAAGTAACACAAAGTATCACTGAAAAGTACACATTAAAAATAAGGTATTTTGTTCAGTATCTTAAGAATACTTATAGAACTATAAATGCTCTCCAAACAAGTTTCAGACTGTTCAAATGACTTTATTCAATCATAAAGTATATTTAAATTAACCAACATCTACAGACCATGGATTGTTAACAATTTTAATTGATTTTTATTAAAATACTGCACAAAATAATGGCAGCATAAGAGATTACTATATTTTAATTGCTAATATTTAAGGTTTTGCTCTGGACTATCTACCTTGCTAAATGGTGGTATGGTTAGAACTGAATTCAGATCCATTTACATCCCACTGACATGATTATATTGCTGCAACTTGATTTCGAGTCTGATTTTTTTAAAAGGGACTGCTTATTACAAAATACAGGTTTAAATAGTTCCAGGACTTATATTCTGTGTTTCTTTTAAAGAATCTTATGACAGAGAAAGTCAGCTTTCAATCTGAAAATAAGTAAAATACTTAAATTAAAGCCATTTTTAAGATCACTGTAATTTAAAAAGATGAAAGAAGAAAAGCTTCTCTATTTCCAGTGTGTTTTGTATTTAAATGTATTTGAACAGCATCACTATTCTTTAAATATTATCCCCTTTCTTCTATTATTTTTTTTAGTAGTTACAGTACCAGCTGCACCAAAATCAGGAAAGACTGAAAAGGGCTCAGCTACAGTTGATATGAATATACCCTTCTGTCTAGAAAATTGGTATAACAACAGCAGGGAACAGAAAAATGCTTTTAAATTTAGGCTATCTTATTTGAAGGAGATCTGTAATGGAAAATTGTATTGCCAAATTCAAATTGACAGGATTCCAGTAATAACTTTAGGGACTTTTTTATTATAGTAAAGAAAGTTATCTAGGTATACTAGATTTGCTAGCCTTTAAGTGACAACAAGGGAGAGAATCCAGTCAAGAACACCTGGCCTGGAATAAAGGTAAAATGCAAAATCTACAAGTGTTCCTTTTTTCTTCTGTTATAAAAAGATGTGCACCATTACATCACTGAAAATAGTATCTCTCAGAAATAGCATAATCAGCTCATTCTAGTCACTAACACATTCTAGAGAGACATTTTTAAGTATGTAGCCATCCTATCTGTGCAAGTACTTGCAGAGAAAGACTAAATCACCTTACCAAATACCCTCATGTGGTACTGCTTATCACCTCTTGCACCTTCCTCTGAAGTATCTGGTGCTGGCTACTTGTCAGATGCAGACAGTCAGTGAGAGAGGCTGCTGGGTCAGATCATAATTTGTGTTTTCAGCGCAGCTTTGAAAACAGTGAAAGTGTGTCAGCCACACAGGTGAGGAGAGGGAGGGCTGTTTTACAGGTTTATTTTTGAAACAATATTGAGCTTACAGATACTTGGTGATAGAACTTGATAAATGTATGGAAGGAATGATATAATGTGATTTCCTGTGATAGCAAGAGAGCTGCACAGATGACTCAGGAGATCACCTCCAGTCCTGTGCTTTCTTAAAACTATGTAAGTAATTATAGAAATTTAAAATATTCCAATCATTTCCAGCAGTCAAAGTATATATAGAAATGTAATGCATCATTTGCACTTGAAATTAGCCTAAAGATAACAAGTTTGACAGAAAAGGCACCTAAAATAATACAGAATATTAAGTATGTGTATTTATGTTGTACCTAGAGATCTGGTTGCCTACAAGTCACATTGGCATAGTTAACTTTTTAATTTTGGTACTACTCTTAAACATAAAATTGCAAAATAGTCTGCATTAAAATTTAGCTGCTATTTTTGTTTTTAGAATACTATGTCCCAAACACCTCACTGTCTTAAAAAAGAAAGCCATATATTTAATTGCCTGTTTCTGCAAGAACCACTGTAAATCTCATCCTTTTCTTTTTGGCTCTTGGGTACCTTTTTAAGAGTTGAAACACATTTATCATATAGCAATCCTACTTGAAGGTATTAATCATTTTGCCTATTTTTCAGAAACTGCCAGCTAGAGCTGTGTATGACTTTAAAGCTCAGACTTCTAAGTAAGTACTAGAGTTTTGTTCATTTAAAAATTCATAATTCAAGCAAACTTTCTACCACTTGTAGCAGCTTAACTGCTGTTTGAGCTAGTTTGAACAGCAAATGCCATGGAAACGAGGACCCTGCTTGCTGTCACGGTAGCCTCTGCACTAGCAAACTGTGTGAGAAGTTGTTTTGTAATAAAAATATCTTAAATTATTATATTCTCCATTGTATCTGTTTGGACACATGAATGGCTGTGCATCTTCAGCCTTCTAGAGCACAGGTTGTGAGACACACCCACTGAATACTCTTTGTTTGTTATGAATTACATTTAGGTTACAGAAAGTAAAGTGCTTAAAATACTATCATAGATAATGAGTTTATCCAAAGTCTGTATAATGTTCCAGCATCTTCCTGTCTGTCTTAATACACACAAGCTCTCTGCAGGATGTGACATGTCACATACCAACACAAAAAACAGTGGTTCATAACAAAAACAGGATCAGAAACCACTGATTTAGGATATGAGAGAGCTGAATTTCTCCTATTGTTCTGATGATCCAGGGTATTTAAACAATCTTTAGATATGACAACATTGATACTAGAATTACATTAGCTGTGTCTAGGACAAAACTCACAACTCAAGTTATCAGAACAGCAGATTAGCTCTTAAAAAACCAAATGGCTGATACAGCAAAGATCTCCCAAGCCAGGTTCTGAAAATATTCTTAATTATTTTGATATTTCCCTTTTTTTGGCATCCAACATTTAGACATATGTCTAAATGAGTCTCTGAGTATCAGAAATGGTGGAACATAATCCTGTGTTCTTCATGCTTCTGGATAGCTGTCTTGGGAAAAAAAAAAAAAAA
>VZRZ01002180.1:1128882-1223268 GCA_013398175.1 Climacteris rufus | reverse complement strand
AAAAAAAAAAAAAAAAAACGCATAGAGAAACACCATGCTGTTATGCTGCAAAAAGGTAGTGATAGGCCATAAAGACATGGGAGGTACTTTATGGTTTCCCTACTGATTTTATAAAGAACACACCAAATACCCCTCTGCTGCCTGTCATAAAAGCAGTACTTTAACAGGTGAGCCAAAAGACATCATACTTGCACGTAGACATCAGGGTAGTGCTCTGGTACTAACTAGCAATACTTCCTTGGAATCACAGTGTAAAACAGGTCTGTATAACCACGTAACCTATAGGTACTGCATGGGATTTATAAATGTGAGTAATTTGATTTTACATGGTATGATCAGCTGGTAAATGTACCACAACTGTGACACTTTTTCTTCAAATATTTAGTTGTTAATTCTTTTTCAGTTCCAAACTGTAAAAATCTCGGGAACCATGCAGGTAGAAGAGTTAAATGTAAAGTTATAAACATCTGATATAAATAAATTTGTTACAGAGAGCTGTCCTTTAAGAAAGGAGATACTGTCTATATCCTCAGGAAAATTGATCAAAACTGGTATGAGGGTGAGCACCATGGAAGAGTTGGAATATTCCCAATTTCTTATGTTGAGGTTTGTTCTCTGTTTTAATTCCTTTAATAAATTTGTGTAATAGGTCAAATAACATGAGAATAATAAAAATCTGGTTTTTCTTTTCACTTAGAAACTTTCTCCCCCAGAAAAAGCACAGCCTGCCAGGCCACCTCCCCCTGCACAGATTGGAGAGATTGGAGAAGCTGTTGCCAAATATAATTTCAGTGCAGACACAAATGTGGAGTTATCACTTAGAAAGGTACAGTTGAGAACTGTTTTCCGTCAAAATATTGTTATAGTGTCTACTGCTACTCAAAATCAATATGTAGGTAAATACTGTGCTTTGATGCACTCTGCATTCAAGATTTGCAATGCACAAAGCAAGGTAGGAAACTCTAACATAATAGCTTTTTGGCTTGCAGTCTGTCTCAGCTACCTGCAAACAGTGTAAATATGTAGTGCCTTTAATGTGGATTGTGACAGATTAACATATGCAATCACCTGATAACTGCCCAGATAAGTTACGAGTTTTCATTTCAATTATCTATTCTTTTTTTTAATAATTATTCCTGGCTGTCACAATTATTATGGTGAGTTTTTTAATACAGAATAAATAGAAAATTAAAGGAGATAAAAGATACAAAATTTTAAAAAGCCTCAGAGATATTTTTGTGAATGTGCCGGGTTTTTTAAATATTACATTTAATAACAGTTCTCTGTTTATAATGTTCTATTATCTTTCCTATGCACATCCTGGTGGCTATACTGAACTGCACATGAGCAAAATGACTGCTTAATGTCTGAAGTTTGTGAGACACTGGAATATTAACACTTTACAGAAACTTTATTATTGCAGATATTAAATAGTTAGTTGTAAGGGAGTGTGTACTTTTTATCCACTGGGAAGTTCTGCTCTTTTTTTTTTTATTTTTAAGAATTAGAGTTCACAGAAGCTTTTCAGTGATTTGTTTTTCTTTGAAATAAAAGTAATGACAGAGTTGTTTGTTGCTGACCTAGAGCCTAATCCAGCACTACTGAAAAGAATAGGTGTTTTAATCTCATTTGAAATTCATAAATGTCAAAGAGGTCTAAAAACAACCCAGGAATAGGACCTTACAGAAACTAGGGGTTGGGGGTAATTTGATGTTTTATTTCTTTTTAACGCTAGCTTCTGTGTTTATTGTGATGATCATAATCTTGACAGCCCAATTTTTATTTGTTTTGAAAAGTTGACTTGCACCGGTTTTCTTTTTTTTCATGTCACTAAAGACAACTGTAGTGAACTCCACACATCAACTACAGAAACAAAATTAAAGAAACTCAAGAGAATGCAAAACTAATAGGCAAGGATTTGTTACAAAAAAAATACATGGTGAAAAGCATATCATGTATAACAAAGAAGGGTATAACTCATGAAGTGAAAAGTTTGAAAATAAAGTTGATGTTTTCCATTTCAATTGCTAAGGTCTCTAAAAACAGTAAGGGAGGCCCTAGCCATTTTTCACAGCAAAGGCCCTTCTTTCTCTCATATTTCCCATAGACTCACTTTTTAGTTTTCTATCTCCACTTATTCAAGTGTTACTGATAACAAAGCACTTGCATGGATCTCATTTTTTAACTTTCATCACTCTTAAGAAAATATGGTCATAGCAGTCACTGTTGCATATTATATTTGGCGCATTAGCTAGTAGTTTGGCCAACAATTAAGACAAGTTATGTTCCAAAGAAAAGTGTTAGTCTCCCAGCCAAGAGAAGACTACATGAGATTCCCCGCTGATAAAAGAACAGCATTTGCAGTCCATGCCTAACCCCTCATTTTACTGGGATGGTAGTTTTATATATGGTTATTATCAATGGGAGGAGAAATGTGAAAATGGAGATGATGCTCAAGACTGATTGGCAACAGCACTGCAGGGAAAATACTGCTATGTGTTAAAATAATACCTGTTATGCACAAAATTAACTTGAAATGTATGTGCTGATATCTCATTTTCAAAATGCATTTCAGGGAGACAGAGTAATTCTTCTTAAGCGAGTTGATCAAAACTGGTATGAAGGTAAAATACCAGGAACCAACAAACAAGGCATCTTCCCTGTTTCCTATGTAGAAGTCATCAAAAAGAATCCATCAAAAAGTGTTGATGACTATCCTGATCCTCCAATACCCCAAAGCTATTCTAGTGACAGAATACACCATTTAAGTTCAACTAAGGTAAGGATTTCTTTATGTTAGCTGCCAACGCTAGGGTGGGTTTGGAAGGATTTGTAATTTTTTTTGTTGACATAATACATAACTTAGGCATTAAGTACATGACATTTTCTTTCCTGCATAGGTAGAATTGCATTACTATGTTGTTAGTAAATTATTTTTAATAGCTAAGTGTGTCTCATATTCTGCCAGGATTTATGCTCTTTTCTTCATTGGCTATTACATTATTGAGAGTAGGACCAGCCAAAATTTGGGCAGAAACGTCAAGTCAACAGAACAAAATTTATTTGGGAATCTTAGAAAGAATTTGAGCATTAAGGGTATGTTTAGCAGACTGTTAACAGTACAGTGTGAAGACATTCCCGTAACACATCTGTAATCCTAAAAGCCTACAGTCCAATAAGCATGCAGGACACAGCTTGCCAAGACCAGTTCTGTACCTTTTGAAGCCAGTGATTCTGTACTAAAACCTTCCTCCTTTTGCCATTCACAGTCTAGGAGGAGGCTGTTGGTACATTCTTTGGAGTGGTACAACAGTGACAGTATTGTTTCATTTAGGAGTGAGAGGATTGTCATCACATTGTCAATGAACTTGGCTTCAGACCTTTATGGTTGTATATTTTTCACACCAAATGTGTGTTGTAGGTTCTGAATTGTTTTCCTTCCTAGTCTAGATGACCACCACAAATCATACTACAGGATGCTGCGAAAAGATTCCTGTGTTTTGGTTTATCATTCACTCATGAGGCTTTGCAGTCACGTGTGCAGGGAACATAACAGCTTTGGCAGTGATAGAAAATAAGGTTTCTGCATACAAGCTGTGCTTAGCATTACCATATTATTGATTATTTTGAATGCTCAAGATGGAAGCTTTTCTAGATCTTCCTCTTTACCTTTGTTGTTTCTCTCTTCAGCCTGAGCGGTGGGGTTTGTGTGTAATTATAAACTTCTTATCCTGCTATTAATATGTGTTTCATTTGGTTTTGTCCCCTTTTCTTCTTCTCTCTACTTGCATACTTAGTGGCCATCCACATGCTTCAACTTTGAAATAAGTTCCGCATTTACTTACTACTTTGGGGTTGTCATTTATAGGCACCAGTAACCAGGAACCTCTAAAAGTACTGCTTATGACTAAATATTAGTTGGTTTAGGACAGTTGCTAGAACAGGTCTTGTCTGATTTTCCAGAATGTGTCACAACAGCGAACGAGATCCTCTCTCTTCTATTCCAACAAAGTGTTCAAGTAGCATCAAATTCTGTAGCTACCGACTGAAGTGTTAATAATATGGGGTCCCTTATTGTTACAAGAATCCAGAGGGTCCTGAGGGCAAGTCAAGAGTATGAGGCAGCTTAGATGCTCCATGTTCCAGAGAAATCTCTCTGTATTTGGAGATGCCTCTCCCCATTTTCTGTGGAGCAGTCTTGTCTCTAAGGTATCCTGCAACTGAGCACAGGTGATGCTTCAGAGCATTTACATCCATATTACAAAACCATCCTGCCACTATTATTAAGTTAGTTATTACTAAGTTAGTTCAGGAGAGAAGGAAAGTAGTAGAAGCTTTCTTTTTAAAATAGGATACTTCTGCAATAACTGGATTAAAAAATAAAATAACCCAGCTTCTACTGAGACTCTTAGACATCTTTTTCTGAATTCAACTGTATTCAGAAATGGCAATACCATGGAAGAAGACATGTTGTTCCTGACTACCTAGAAGAACTTCAGCAGTCCTGAAGGTGTACTGGGGTTTTCCACACTTTTTGATACCACTTTGGGGTTTTTTACTACATATCACTCCTTGTTGTTAGAGCAGTTACACTTAACTTCTCTGGCCTAATGGCAGTAAAATAAATAAGTCATGAGCAAGTTTTGCTCTCCATAACTTGGCCTAATCTATCTGTATCTTTAGATCTAGTTTATAGCCATGGGAAAGTAAAAATGGCCAAGTGTCCTTGGCAGTATTATTTACCTTAAAACCATGGGTTAGGGACCCTTGTTCAAGAGGAAAGATGAGGGAAAGAGACTGAGTATTGCTGTAAGAGCCTAGCTGTGTTTTAGCAGACTGAATCGTATCAGTCTATACTGTTTACTTTGGTACAGAAGACTCTGTAACAAAGTTTTGTCTAACTATAATATAAAACTGTTTGCCTCAAGAAAACTCAAGCAGAAGGTAAGTAAATTAACCTTCCTATTCTGCAACATTAATTTGGACTTTTGAAATTATTTTGCTCTACTACATTAATACTTACAGTCTATACTAGTCCCGGTAACTTAGAGGTGTACATCTAATTATTCTGGATAGTTCTAACAATGAGATGAAAGTACTTTTTGCTCAATTTTAATTATGAGGATGAATAGTAACAAAAATGCATTTTCAGTATTTACTGAAGCAATGGATCTCTACTGATGCCGTGTACGTATGACTCACCAGTCTCTCATTCTTAGAAAAGGACGTTTCTTTTACCAGCAGGATACTTCAATCAATATTGTGCAACGGTACTCAAAGCATACTGTTGTGTACTATGCTGTCACTATTTTAAAAGCATTGTTGACTGCCTACATCCAATTCAAATTGAATGTACCTTTCACAAATGTTGACATAATTTTGAACTAATAGGGTTACTTTTGAAAAACAAATGCATTCTGTAGCTGCTCATGCCTTAATAAAAGTATGCAATGTATTAAAGATGTTTCTTAAGCATTTACTCAGAAGTACTAAGAAAAAGTAGAAATATTAACATTTGAATAAATAGAAATCACCTCAGTTGTTATACTTGGATAGAAATATTTAATGACACCTGAAGTGTGCTTCTGAAAATACTATTCTCAAAATAACAGTAATGGGTTTGCGAAAATTTCATTAATATTAATTGTATGATTTAATAACCTGTGACAGGCTCACTAACAGAGCACCATAAGCAACGTAACTTTAGCAGATCAAATGCAGTTGCCTTCATGAATGTAATGATTCAGATCTGTCTTAATGTTTGACATTTATGCCCTAAGCCCGGACCTGATACAGTTTCATGTTTCAAATGCCTTTCCTGCTGTTCTGATTCACGTAGTAGTGATTTCAGACACCCATGGTCACTGAAATTGTACCCTGTAACTCAGATGATGGCACAGACATTTTTCTTTTCCAGTTTACTCATATCCTAATTCTCTGTCATGCTTATTTATTTCAATTCCCATGTTTTTCTTATTTTTGAAGTTGCCTTCCCAAGCATTGACCCCACTTTCCAGACAACTTTCCTCCTCTTGGTCACACATTGATCAAAAGATTCTCCCGGCTGCCAGTAGTGACTTTTTTTCAAGGACTATTGGTTTTTCATCTTCGAGCATGTGCAACTTAACTTCTCCGTCAGTTCCAGACAGTTTTCTTTGTGACTTAGAAGAACTCAATTCTTTGGCATTAGCAACCTCCCAAACTGTAGCAATCTCCTCAAGTAATAGCATTCACCACATTAAGGATGATCATTTTATTCCAAATACAGAGGAGTCTCTCAACTCTTCTAGAGATCTTCCCCTGTCCTTTCTTTTATCTCCCTCTGTCTCATCTTCAGCCGGGTCATCTCATGACATAACATATAAGCATGTCAGCAACAATACCAAGTCAGGAGATATAGACTTAAAAAGCATAATTGACCCTTTAGTTATTGAAGTACCTAGAGACCTGTCAGATACTACAAGAGGAGGTGAATGTGGCCCTATCCGTGACATCCCTTCACCATATGAAGGTGGTTCTGTGTCCAGAGGCCTAGCTGCAACTGCTGAGAACGAAGAGGAAATCTCTACTGCAGATCTGTCACTTAATATAGGGGATCACTCAAAGCCTCAAGAATCAGATTTCTATGGAGGAGCACAAGACACAACAGAAGAACTGACAAGACTCTATATAGAGGAGGATGACAATTTAGAATTCCCTATAGCAAGTGGAGAAGGTTCTATGGATTGTTTTGAAGGATACACTTCACCAAATATTGATAAGGTATTTTAATTTCTGACAACCCTGGCTTCTGTGTTCAGATAACTTAGTATAATTATTCTCTGTCTTTTCTTGTATTTACATGTTTGCATTTGTGCACAGGCACAGTTTTACACAATTGCATTTGATAAAATTGAGCTCCGGGCCTCCCTGCTCATGGCAGGGAAGTTGGAACTAGATGATCTTTAAGGTCCCTTCCAACCATTCTGTGATTTTATGATTTAAAATTGCCAGCATTAGGGGACAGTTCCATCTCAGAAGCAGGCATGTGCACCGTTGTAAATTCCATGGTGCATTGATTGTGCTGGTCCTTTCCCTCCTGTCCTTGTTGATTGCCAAGGAGCTTCTGATATGAAAAACCAATGAACATTTCCCTCACTGGCCCATTATGTGCTGCCCCTTTTGGGAGAGAGGCCTCAGCAAGCAAATGCTGTTAACAGCCTCCAGAGGGAGGGACATGCCTCCTGCAGAGACTCTGTGGTTTGTGCTTCACATGTGTCACTTCACCAGCTAACATATTTATAGCAGACTCTGTTACGAGAATGTGATTAACACTAACAGATCAGATTATGTTTGGCAGTTAGACAAATGCTTCCTCCTGAAGCCCTCCCCAGTTCCTCTTTGGGACAGTACATCACTGAACTGTCCCAAATGTGTGCTGGCCATTAAATACCACAGTGTAACTACGCAGTTTGTGTGGTTTCTAGGCAAAGTTTTAGAATAGATTTTTTTCTGTCCAGCACTTACTTCAACAGACTGTTCAGGCAGCTGCTTTGGCTGTCAAAATGCAAGTCAGGTGCTTAGGACAATATGTTTTAGGCCAAATGTTAAACTATTTAATTACATTTTGCAGACTACCTCTGCCCTTAAATAACCTGAAAAACATAGGAGAAAAGAAAAGAGGTGAAACCCATGGCCACAAATGGCAACTTCTTTATGATTTCTGAGGCAAGATATTTCTTCCAGAAAAGTATATTACTAATAATAAAATTAGCATGATATTTGTGATTGTTTGGGTTAGTTACATATCTTTTTATTGAACACTTGACATCCTTCACAGCTGGTTTTATAGCACAATTAATTCTAATATTTTGTAAACATTTAAGCCAGCTCTACTTGCTGCTGGAACATCAGTAGACTGATCCTCTTTTCCACTTTTCTTCTAATCTTCCATTTCCCTCTGCCAAGGCACCTACTTCCCACTCCGTTCCTACAACATCCCTGTCTACTGCTTCCCTCTCACCTCCTCTCCTCTCTAAACCCTTACATCAGCAGGAGAAAGACTCACCACAGTTAAAGGTAACTGCACCTCTTGAGTATGGATTGTTGCAAATCTTTATGTATATTAAAAAACTGCAAGGCTAACACTGAGTTTGATGTTCTCAGATGTACTGTCTTCTTTACTAATATTAAATAACATAACACACGGAATATTAAGATAGGCCTTTTTCAAATGAAACAGAAGGTAAAACTATAACCATTATGATACAATAAAATAGCTTAAGGAGATACCAATCTTGGGAAAGCAGAAAACCTTCAAACAATTTCAAGTCCATTCCAAGACAGCAATATAACTTATTTAATTGAGCAAAACAGAACTGTATTCAAGTATGCAGAAACTAGATAGTATTTGTGGGTTTGTTTTCAATTTCAATCCAAACATTGGAGAGAACAGTCATAAATTTCACAGTAAAGCACCGCTGCAGAGGGTCATGTTCTGAATACCCATTCTGCTAGTCAAGGACTGGACAAAGATTATTCCCTCTTCAGGACTACAGTTTGAGTCAGCATTGAAGCTCTGTGGCAGAAAAATGAAAACTTGCTCCAGACGAACAAAGATAATTTCCAGTGCTGACTTCCAGAAGATTCATTTTCTCATGAAAAGGAGAAAAAGTCATGTAAAGAGAAACTATCCAAGAAGAGTGATCATTACATTTATGCCAAAAATACTTTTTTCTTTTTTTTAAATCTACCCCATCTTACAATGTGCATTCACAGAAAACACAGACATAATGGACTTAAGGAAATCATAGGATCAACAGATCTGTTGTTTTTTTCTGAAGTAGGGAAGAGACATAAAGCTTCTTTCCAGGGCATGAATCTATCATAGGTTTACGTATGTTCCACCTTAAAGAAGGGGTAAAACAGAGTACTGTGCTTGTTTCTGCAATTTTTAATAGTTTAGCAGTTGGTACAATGCTTTTGGTGCTTCTTCTTAGCCTAACCAGAAAAATTCCGAAAATTCCTCATCTATACTGGAATTTCTTTTTTTGCCTTTGTTTGAGCAAGGTATGTTAATCCTAGCTGAAAATAAATAGAAGAAATATATATTTTGAGAGTTCAAAGGTCGGCCCCAGGGAACCTCCAAGGCAGTGTATTGCTCTTAATTGGGCAAGGCAGAAGGCAAGACAGCAAGTAACCACAGGGGTGACTCCATCTTGCAGACACAAGAGCAGGCCTTGTTTCAGAGTTCTAGCTCTTAATTATTGTTTTCAAACCATTTCAAATCTGGATAATTTTTTTAATCTAAGGAACTGATTCCTTTATAAACTCCATCAGTATAGACTTACGTATTTGAAAATTGTAAAAATAATTACACTCCTACCAATGATAGACATTTTTATCAGTCGACACTGATTACACTTCCAGAATAGAGAGTTGGATCAAACTATAGTATAAAGTATAACCAGGTTTTGACTGTCATCATTTCTTGCTATTTATTCTACAGCCTGGGCTTGAGAAGACAGGACAATTAGTATCCTCTTTATGCATGTTGCCCATGATTAAGTTCTGCTCTCAACTGCCACAGCAGAAAGAACAAAACATTTTGAATTCTCAACTATGACAGGTGAAGGGAGGTTCTTCAGAGAGTTCTTGAAGCTGTATACTGATAGTTCAATAATGTTTGTCAATTTAAAAGTACATACATATATATATATATATATATTTGGTATGTGGCTCAAAAGTATAAGCATGACCAGGGATTTGGGCAATGGGAAGTGTCACTTTGCACTGTGGTGGTGGGAGGCATGTGTCCTCCAAAAGAAGACATATGATGACACATCCTAAGGAGAAATGCTGGTATTTTTCTGCCTCCTTGTCCTCTCTTGGCATCCTTTTTCTGTTTTTCTTATTCACCCCTATCCTAAGAGGGGGCTTTTTTTCTGTTTTTTGACATTCTACTTACAGGCACAAATACCAAAGGAAAGGTTTCCAATATCAGCACTCCACTCTCCTCACATTCCCCCCAACTCACCCCTGCCCATGAGAAATCACATTTGTTGCACACACACCCCTTAAGAGCTGAATGAGGATATTTTCATGAAGTACTTTCAACCAATTATTTACTTGCTTTCTAAATACAAATCCAAGGAGTGTGTTCCATTTAACAGCAAGCAATTACAACATTTGCCATTGGTATTTCTAAGGTAGCATTTCTGCTCTGTGCAATTGAGCTTTTCTGTGTTACTATCTGAGCTATATTAGGGGGTACAAATGCAATAACTGTTCCAAGTGCATATGCTATATGTGATTAATCTTTGCATTTTAACATGTAAGGGCATGTGCCAGAGCAGCAAACCCTTGGAAGAAAAAGGTACAGTGGTAGCAATGAAAATACTGTATACTAATAGTACCCTTCCTTCTACCTGTAACAGTTGCTTTTTTGTTATCAAGAAAAGCATGTCTGGTTTGCATGTATGGATGAAGCAACAAAAAGCCCATGATGCTTCATTCTTAAACTCTCACTTGACAAAGTTTTTGTGGTTCTTCTAGGCTAATTTAAAGAGGGAGATATTTGTTATGGGTAAACCTCCTCGTAGCCCAGTGATGACTAAGGGATCCTGCAGCTCACCTGTCAGAGGTCACAGCTATTCACACAGGGTATGGTACTGGATGCCCAGTGTGCAATAACAGCATTTCCATGGACAAGGAGCTCAGTGTCTAGTCTTTCAGTATTTTGCTTTTGCCCAAGTGTCTCAATACTATCAGTATGCTGTGTTTTTTTCCTGTTGTGCTTCTGTGCTATGAGCTAGTAAAGGCAACAGGTCTGCGTGTCCCAAAACTTATTATATAAATTCATTAGTGTGTTGTATCTCTGCAGTACTGTATGGTATTTCCAGTGCTACAAGATGTAAGAGATCAAAGTTCTTGATACTTAGTCTGGTTTTATTAAAATTACTCATCTGTTTCAAAGCATTTCTAGTTTATTAAAATTACAGCTTCTAAGAGTGAAAAATTTTTATTTCATTGCATGTGTACAGGCTTTTTCATGTATACAGACTGAATTTTTGGTTTTGAATACATGTCCTCCTTTTCAAAATGTTTTGCTCCTGCTATATTTTTTTCACTCAATCCTGTCCTCTTTATCTCAGCAATGTCTTTCCAGATTTTAATACTCTTTAATCTTTCCTTTCCTATCTGCAACAGAACTGTAACCTATCTCTAATATTTTTACCTGGCCAGAAAGTCAGGGTGTTTAGAGTTTGCATGGATTTTGCTCAAAAAAGTTATCTATATTGTGAAAAAAAGGTGGGGAAAAAAATACAAACAAACAAACCCCACTGTCAACCTAAACAATATGAGAATGAGAATTTATGGGTTATGTTTTACTTTCAGCTTAGGATTTATTTGTCCTTTGCATTGGTTTCTTAACATTTGGCTCTGTTAACAGGATGAACTGTTTTCCATGCTGTTGCTGCTGGTTTTAGGTGATCATCTTTCTGGTGGCTCCCTTTTTTAAATTTGAATTTTAGTTTAAGAAATGCAGGTCTGTGTAACTTTCAAAGTCTTAGCTTTTTGGCAGGCCACTATATGCTACCAGGTATGAGGGGACAGTGCTTTTCTTCATCAATGGAGAAAGACAGGTCAATCCTAGGAAGGCCAGGATCCTTGTAGTAGCAGACAAACACCATCTCACAGAAAGTCCAACAAGGAATGAGAGCCATAAAAAAGGGATTAAGCCCTATTTTAATTTTGCACATTACTCCAAATGAATGACATATAGCCAATATATTAAGAGGAGTATATTGGTCAAGGTGTATTTATGACTTTAATTCCAAAAGTACAAGAGCACATATTGTGCACCTGATTTGCATGCTCAGGACTCTACAGAACTTTTATATGCAAGTTCGTTATCAATCATGCATGAAAATCAAGCAAACAGCTGAGACCAGTGACTTGATTGCACACTTTTTAATGTTTTTGGGATTCGGTCCTGCAATATATCCCAGGAAATAGGATAGTCTAGTAAACTGAGGTGCAGTTGAAAACTAGAAATCTTTTTAACTAGTCCCCTGTCTAGCCTGTCTAGCCAAAGCCACCATATGAGGGAATGAGAGCTTAGGGAAAAAAAACAGGGAGAAAGCTTCTGGATGTCAGCTGGTGTACTATTGTGGAGTGCATCCACATAGAGAGCAAGCTCCAAGGTCCACCTATTCAGACATACCACCAATTGTCCCCCCCTATTTTTCTAAGATTGTAATTTTGTCAAAAGATTGTTTTCTCTGTGGTAATAACAGAGTTGAAAATCATCAGTCACCTTGATTCTTATTATTTGTTTCTACAGTAGGTAGTTAGCAATAAAACATTTTACGAGGCATATGCAGAGAAAGAATACTAACCTACCCAGTTTCTTCCTGTCTTCCTGAACATGCATTATGTTCAAAGCATTAAATCATTTGTAGCATCATTCAGGACTTTTACTTCCATTGTTTATAGGAAAAGTCCTTAACCTTGGCTGAGTTTTTTGCATCCCTGACTATCTTTGGCATTCAGCTCAGTTACAGACCTGATGAAAGATTAGCAGCAAATAAGGTCAGATTCCAGTCTAAATACAAAGCTTTTTGACTATTCCACTCTTGCTTGACAAGCCAACCATTGAAGGAAGTTTACTGAGAACTGTTTAATTTGCAATCTTTACTGTTTATTCTTTGGTAAAAATTATCCATCTTTCTGGTACACTGGCAGAGGAGAGTTAAATGAGGGAGAGAAGACAGTAAAGAGTATAAATAGTAGTTTACCTTTTTTTACTTTAAAAATATCTTTCCCACCTAGCATTCAATAATATTAATTTTTAAAAAATCTGTAATTTACCTGCCTGCATACTTTTTTAAAGTTATACCTTTTAAAAGAAGTTATAGTCTCTAGACTGTAAAGATAAAGTACAGACTGTGCATTATTTTTCTGCATGTATATATAAAAACTGCTGAAAATAAATTAACTACTTGAGAGGGAAGGGGGGGGGGAAACCTAGCAAACTACATATTGTGCTTTTCCATTCAATTTTTGCCATCAGCCTGTGGGTTGTTTACTGCTGTCTTCTCTCTTGGAAGACTATCATCTTCAAGAGTGATAAAAGAGTGACTGAAATAGTCAAACCAAGAGAGAACCATGGGGCAGTAAGACAAATTCCATGGCTTAAAGATCAGGTTGCAGTTTACTCAATTCATGAAAGAAAGTGCTATGAGCAATGTTTGATATCCACACTCCCAAAACAGATATGGTTCCCAGACTTGTCTCTACAGATGACCATAGGGCATCCTCAGTCAACAGAGAATATGATCCCTGCTCATATCAAGAGCTTTCCCAAGCAGCTGCTCCTGCACTTTCTTGTCCCAGCCAGATTCTGATCAGTATAAGTCAGTAGCTTTCTAAGCAGAAAATGGTTTCTGTAGAAGGCTAGTATTTTTCATCTCAATTGCATCCAGATGTATTGAATTTTATAGGTCAGTAATGCTCCATTAAGAAGGTACGCACTGGAAATACAAACTACTTTCTGCTTAAGTAAAAGTGTTAATTGTTAGTTTTACACAGTTAAATGTATTCTTACAAAAATTTTTGCTCTTTGCCTCCCAACAGCCTGCATGGCTTGAGATCAATCAGAGTTAATTAAATCATAGCATGTTCTGCCTGCTAAATTAGTACTCTGTGTGTGTGTAATGTAAATTGGTATATTGTTCGTCTATGAATATTTTAGATTCTGCCATTATGTATAGGAGATTCTGTTTCTGCTTATCTAAAAATATATTTCACCCAAAGAATGTATGATGTTCATCTATTGCATCTGATTTTTTTAATGTCATTTCTGTTTCACAGTGAAGAGGCAGCAGGGTTCTATTCCAACTTTGTACCATACTATAAATAGAATGGACTGTTGATAAAGTTCACAGCTTTGTTTAGTTTTTATTATGACCTCCAAAAATCAGCTCTTTAAACCTGCCAAGATTCAGTTGTTTGTCATGGCTCTTAAGAATTTATTGTGAGTTGGAGTGGGGAGCAGAATGGGCCATTGTTTTACACAAAGTAGAATATGAACTCTTAAGCAACTGTGTGTCACACCCCTATCCAACAATTTGGACCTTATACTGCAAATCTTGATTACATTTCAAATCATTTCATTTCAGCCACAGCGCCCTGTGCTTTCTCATGAAAACATACACGGTGGGGGGGAACCGTAAGTATACTTCCTGTCTACTAAACAAAAAGCTAACATTTAAGCAACAGCCAGCACATCATCAGATAATTTTTTAACTTGCCAAGTACAGTTTAGAAGAGATTTCACAGATTTATAGATAACTGTATAATGTAGGAAGATATCCAAAATGGTCCCAGAGGGCAAAGCCTTAGTTGTTTAATTTTACATTCATTGCAGATAGACATGGAAACTTAGCAGTTCTCCATTGTCTATACTTAGAAAGGATAATAATTTTGACCTTTTTTTTTTTTTCTCTCCATTTTTACATCTAAGTAAAATGACAGTTAAAGATTTAACATTGATTCAACGGATCTGCTTACTGACTTGATACAAATTATTCAAAAACAGTTCTGGATGTGAATAGACAGAAAAAAAGTAACTTGATAAGGTTGATCACAGGAACACAGGCACACACTTTTTGGTGTGATTTACAAGTGCAATTCAAATATAAGATACAAGAAAACTTTTCTGAAAACTGGAGAACCTAGAACTCAAGTTTTATTTTCACACACACTGTAAGTGCTTGGTAAATTTCAGTACTGACTGTTAAAATCCAAGTTTAGGGCAAGATTGTTTCAATATTTCCTCCTCCCCCAGTCTTGCACTCTGGTCCTGTTTCAGATATCACTGAAACCAGTAGCCATTTTCCTTTATCATCAGAGCACTTCAGTATATGCCCTATTAGATAATTTTTCATAAATGTAGCTAAGGCTTAATGTCTAACAATATTTTAAAGTTTACCTTAGTCATGTGAAAATGGAAAAGAGGGGGAAAAGTTACCAAATAGCTATACCACAGGTAATATATTATTAGGTTTGGATATTTAGTTTTGATCTCACTAAAACAAGTTCCGGTTGGTATTGTTGAGCATACTGAGGCACCTAACCCAGTTTTGTAAGTATTAATTATCTAATTCATTTTGTTCAATATAGTTTAAGTAGTTCATGACTAAAGTTATTTATTCCTAAAATTAAAAATAGAAATAAATTACCAACCAACCATTACTTGCTTTGAATATGTTTTCTGTCAGTGTTGTAAATGCTAGTAGAGTTTTCATACTTAAGAAAGTCTTAGAATAGCATAGAGAGAATGAAATTCCTACAAAGGAGTTTTTAAAATGTATTATCTAGAAATGCCTAAGATTCAATTTCGAAAGTACAAAGAGAGCTAATAGGAAAGTTCTTGTTACTGTATTTGAGTAAGTAATTGGCTTGAATCCTATTCATGAAACATTACATCTGCTTTCCTGGAACGATGGTAAGCATAACAGAAAATGTTATTGCCACTTAGTTTTTTGGAGAGATTGTTCTTATTCCTGCTACACAGATTATCAGAGGTAATTGCTTAAACAACCAGTCGCTTTCCATTTTGTAATTGTAAGTAAAATAATAGACTTTTTGGGCTTGGGAAGATAACTGCCAGTCACGAGAAATTGAGATTTTTTTTTTTTCTTGAAACATTGTCTTCTTTTTTAATCTCAGAATGAGAAATGTGAAAAATAAGTGTAGTTTATTCAAGATGGCCATCATTAAACTAAACCTATACCAGTCTGTATATAAGATTTCCACACTGGGCTTTCAGGACCAGGAATTTTTTACTAAAATAAGCATCTCATTTAAGTTATGAAAACTTTGCTGAAATGATAAACACATTAATGGGCAAACTATCTTGTTTTTACTGGGGAAAGTGTAATGGTATTAAGACTTAAAACTTAGTGAACTGTTTTAAGAGAAAAGAATGCATACAATAACGTCTTGCTTCCATATTTTGAAATTAAAACTATTTCCTTTTCACAATTTCTGCAGTTGTGCCCTAGTTCTTTATACACAGTCAGTCATATCTGGGGCACAATTGCTTAGAAAAAAAAGGCTGATTCTGACTCTACAAGACTCATGGGCTTGTGCAGCAATCTTCCTGTGGGCTGTCAACCCAAGAACCTTTAGTTCCCCCTAGTGAGAGTTTATTCTTTCAATTCAAAAAACTTCAATTAAAAGCTGCCAAGGAATGAAAGACACTGCATTTAGTAATTGCACACCTCTTGCCATTTATCCACCTTACATCCTGCAATCTGCAGCCCTGGCCAGGTGTAGAGGCACAGGTCAGGGTCTGAATACTGTTTCCATCCATATGTCCTCTGATAAGATTCAAGCCTCTCCCTCACTCTCAGAAAGAGATGGCTTATCTGTATAGCAGCTGAGGAACCCCCCAGCCACAGTGACAGCGTGTGTGAGCTGCTGTCCTGGGCACCCTTGCTTGTGCTGAGTGGTACTGGCTTCACAGAGTTTAAAGGCAGAACCTCAGTTTTAGGTGCTGGTCATGGAAGTTTACAGGGCTAGGACATTTAGACTCTCCTCTAGAAGTGCTCAGACACAACTATAAAATAACACTAAAATTAAAAGAAAAGAAAAATATCTGGCTTTTAAGGAACTGTTTGAGCAGCTATCAAGCTTGCCTTGAAACCCAGTCTTTAGTGCCTGATGAGTTACCTTTCCAATGAAGGTTTTAGTCACTATAAATTCCTAACCCTCAAGTCCACCAGGCAAAAAAAAAATCCTCTTCCCCTCTATTTGCAAGAAGTGTTTCTTCTTAGTTAATGTTTAAACCAGCTCCTTTACTTCAGCAAAAGTGCAAGGAACTCTTACTACTTTTTAAAATGCATCATTTGTCCTATTTAAGGTTTCAGGCTCTATATAACTATACTCCTAGGAATGAAGACGAATTGGAGCTCAGAGAGGGAGATGTCATTGATGTGATGGAAAAATGTGATGATGGATGGTTTGTGGGTATGTTTTAATTTGGTTGCTTTTTTCCTTTTTTTTTTATCCTGACCTTTGCTGCCTGCTTTGTTTAGTGTCTTTCAAACAACTTAATTTTTGACATTCAGTGTAATAAACTTGAACCTGGCTTTATCAGGAGAAATCCCAATCAAAATCCACTGAAATTAGCAGATGATTTTGCACTTTTGTCTTTTAAAATTGATAGATGCAAATTGGCACATGCCTCCAGTTTGTTGTACAGCATTGTTGTAATTTGTGACACAAAATGGACTATGTATTACTTCTCTCTTTATAAAAGCCAGGGAACTTAAAACTTACTCACATGAATACATCTACAGCATTGACCACTTGTGAGAACCAAGTATTGCCAAACAAATGAAGATTGCATAACCAGGCCAAGATAAGGTGGCTTAATCATTTCATAAACCCTCATGCACACAGTAGCTAACTCAATCATATGACTAGTCCTTAATATTTCAAAAATTTGAATTATTTAAATAGACTTGATATTGTTGAAATTAAATTATTTCTTTGTATCAAGAATTTTAGCACAGCTTTTAATCAGGCCTAACAGTTTAATCAAATATGCCTCTTCATTTGCTTTTTGTTTCCTTCAGTTACACTTTGTTAAACCTCACAAATAAAATTAAAAACAATTTTTGGAAGTTACAGTATAAGGAACTGTAGATATTTCTGTTTGTGGAATATTAAACATAAAAATTTTAAGGCCATGCTTACATAGTGATTTTCTGTTGTTATTCCCATCTTTCATCTATTGCTTCTAATTTCAGGAACCTCGAGAAGAACCAAATTCTTTGGTACTTTCCCTGGAAACTATGTCAAGAGGCTGTGAAATTTTTTTTTCTACTTATTTATGCTGCATCTCTGCAACACATCTGCATAAAGCTGCTAGAAAACATGCTGTGCTGGCCTTCTGTTTTCTTGCTTGCAGTCTCAAATAGAGGCCATCTAGTTCATCCTCATCCCATCCCACCTGCCAAACCGTTCCAGCAGTATTACAGCAACGACCACAGTGTGAATAACTAAGCTTTTCTGAGACAAGAGGAATCATTTCAACATTTAAATGCTCCCTGCTTTAAAGTCTTTTCATGTGAAACACAATAGGAAAAGCCTGATGACAGGTACACAGATGAGTTGCCATGGGGGGTAGGGGGGAATGGGGAAAATATGTTTTTAGTTTGAACATTTGTGGTACTACAATGAAGTCTGGTGGGATTTTTTTCAGCATGCATGTAATACAGGGGAAAGTTGCTGTTTACTATTTTTTAAAAAATTTATTTTCCACATTCTTACTAGCTTGGCAGCATTTGTTGCTTCCACTTTGCTGTATCACGGGTTTGCCTATTGTACTGGTTTACAATGTATGACAAATTATAATATAGATTTTTTGCCTGCACTTGTATGCTGTTATGTATGCACAGTGATTGTAAAATCTCAAGTAAGCAAAGTGAAAAATGGAAGAACTGCAAGTGTTCTTAACGGGTGCAATGGTATTGGCTAAATCTTTTCTCTTTTTCTCCCTAATGAACTTATAGTGTTTTCTGTTAAAAGGTAAGAAGTGCAAAAGACAGAGACTTGGGAAAGAGGATTTAAGGAAGAGACAGACAATGCTAAAGCATAGACAATAATAACCTGCTACTGATGTCTGATATTAAATGGTTGTTAATAGTAAGCAACATGAAGTGTAAGACGTTAGTGTTTTTACGTATCAGGAATTTTAAGAAGCAGGAAGGTAACAGTGTTAGTGCAAAGGGTTGTTGGGTTTTGGTTTTTTTCTTTCCTAACATAGCCACCTGAAAAATATTCACAAGCATCATGTACTGATTTACTTCACTGTATATGTATATGTATGTTAATGAAACCCAAGTTACACATTCTTTTTAGGAATTTAGACAGAAAAAAAAGTCACACGTATTAAAACTGATATATTTTAGAGGTGGTTTTTTTTCCTGAATGAAACAAGTGTTTGAAAACATACATTTTCCATAAGCAAAGGTAAGCATAAATAGCAAATGAAATTAAGGCACAGGATGATAATGACTATGTCTTTATAAAAATAAAAATTCAGATTTGGTTTCTTCAGCACCTTAGAGATGGCAAAAGCTTCTGCTGCATTTCTCATGGGTAAAGGATCAAAATTATCAAAATGTATGTAGTCTCTGTAGCATTTTGTACATAAGTTTGCTTTTTTGTACAGAGCCATTTGGTTGTTGATTTTTAAAAAATTAATTTTCTTATTTGATCTTTGCCCTCTTCACATACAGAAAATTTCAATGCGTTTTTCTTTCTTGCTCTGTTTACCATAAGCACATCTGGATAGTGCAATTCTGTAAGATAGCATTTAATGCAAAATTTTATTAATTAAAATATGGTTTACCAGCCAAATCTAAATGTACATATGTCTTTATTACTGAGAAATGTCATTAAGGCAAAGGTAAAGAAACATCTTTGTGCAGCATACCTTTATTATTGCAGATTTCATGGCAAAAGCTTTATATTCAAAGGCTTTCAATTTTAAACTAGGTCTGCATGCAGCTTTGCTGTGAGATTAATACTATCTTTGATGCCATTTATGATTGAAGACTTAAATATCTGTTGCCTGTGATATTTAAAAAGTACTGTTTCTACTCTGTATCTGATTTTAGAAAAATGCAGGTTTTTCATACCTGGCTTTCAGGTAACTGACTTTGAATTCCTACAAGCAAAAGGTCTCTGTGTTTTGGTTTTTTTTCTTGAATAGACTTCTAATAAATTTTGCTTGGAGTACAAAACTTTTTCCCCTGTCATTTCTCCAAATACACGACGTATCACTGAAGTATTGCAAAGTGCTTAACCGTCCAAGCTTATATGCAAATAGTTACACCTTGTACTTCCACAAACCACCCCACCCCTCCCCCCATCAACCATACACCAGTTATATATATATAGATGGGTAACTAGCACTGCCCACACAGCTCTCGTTTGGTCCACTTCTGTGTCATCCCTAAAACACCTGAATGCAAAAGCAATGTTATGGACTTTCTGCATAGTGGGCCAGTTTGAGATGATTTTTCTCTTGCCAGAACCACCCTTGACACAGAAACACAAAGGTAAAACACACAGTGGTAAAGCCCTTATACATGCAAAGTTCCTAATCCTACATCCTAATCCTTCAGCAAAAGCAAAACAAGAACTCCCATGTAAAGTGACAGCATAGGAACAAGAATTAAGGAAACCTGTGGGTTTTGGGGAACGTTTTACACTTGGAACATGTCTGTCTGGCAAGGAACAATTGTCCAAAAATCCTGCAACAAGAACAAAAGCAGGTTCTGGGGTTTGGGCAGGGCATTGTGTTTGGTTTTTTGTTGGATTTTTTTCACTGTCTAGTAGCACAGTTACTGCTGGTGCCTCAGAGTAGCTCTTTGGTCCTGTTTCACCATGCCATGCTGGCCCCTCCTGCCAGGCTGCCTCCTCCCAAATGCTGTGCATGGTGTACTTCTACCACTGAAGAATCCAGTACAACAGCAACCTGCATTTGGACAGGAATAATCCATTTCCTCAAGTCCAATTCATACTCAGTTTTGTCTTTACAGTTGCTGGCCTGGAAAATGCAAAACCACCAACACCTCTAAATAAATAACAAGTGTGTAGCTGAAAGTGGTATCTATCTACAGGGAGGTTAGGTCCAGCAGATACTCCTTTGTCAGCATAAGCATTGTCAGTGCTGGGAGTGCTTTCAATCTGGACAAGACCTAATTCAGTCTGTATGACTGAAATGACTGTTCCCTTCCCCTGCTAAGTTAGCTTAAACCCACCGTGTGCATTTCTTCTCACAGCCCAAAAACCAGCTGCTGGCATATACAGCCAAACATTGTGTGATTTGTCCTTTCTGTTTGCTGGCTGACCCAGCGCGGGATTCAGGATGTCACTGAAGTACTGCTTTGTGCCAGATACCTGTGAGAACCGTCAGAAACAGGATGTACTGTGCTTTAATAGTCTTTTTCTATAAAATCTAGCCTAATAACACCAGCTGGTTAGTATAGTCTCACTAATGTAAAGAAATTCTGGATAGTTAAGGGTCTGAGTGGTTAAGGGGTGAAACAGAATCCTCTGCTAACTGCAAAGTAAATGAAAAAGGGAAAAATATAGGTCATTGTAATGAGAATAGCAAGTTACTGACACTTCAGGAAAAGATTGTAGTCTTAATGTTATAGCCAAAAACTAGATAAACATTTAAGTATGTCCAGGTAAACCAAATAAACTCAATTCTGCTAAGTCTGCTGAAATCCCAATTACATTATTCAAGGAACAAACAGAAGGGTCTTGTAAGTTTCCTAGTATAGGCCCCTATAATTTCATGAAGGACACCACACAGAAGGAGGTGGTGCTTTGTCCTAAAGGCCAGAGGACCTGGGGAATCATAGGCTAGCCAGTTTAGTATCTAGGAATAAATGAGAACTGATAAGTTAAAAGCCACAGATACTCCCTGATTTTTCTGTAAAAGTATGCATCAAACCAATTTCCTTTTCTCTTGTCAGGATATGTAGCATGCATCTTGATTTCTATTAGGGTTTTCTTTTAATGCTATGAGTTGGAAGCTGTGTTTGCAGACTAAGAAAAGTCAGTGCCAGTGCAATAAAATCAAGTCTGTTGCAGAGCTGCGCTACATTACAGACAAATAGGTAACAACCACAGCGTCCCTAAAAACCAGTTGATCTCAGTACCTACCCTGCAGCAAGGATATTTGCTGTCGAGGCAAAGACTTCTTAAAGCAGGAGAGCCTATAACATACCAACAAGCCAGGGAGACTAATGCATGAGCAGTTCAGAGTAGTGATCTACATCCCAAACTAAGCAAAGGGTCACCCTAGAAGGTCTCACATTCTGTCACCCATGCCAAAGCAAAGCATGGTGTCATTCTGCGATGCCTGGTATTTACTAGTTGCCTTTTAAATGCTGATATACAGAACTCGGGCTGGAACACGAGGTGCTTCCTGTGCATTTGAAAGAGCAGTGCATGAGCCCATGGGAAGCTGGAAACATGAAGTCAGTAGCTCTAGAAGGACCTTAGGTCATTGCTAAGTATAGCCCCTTACAGCATGAATAGTTACAGGGTGAAACCCTGCCTTTGCTCCAGTTAACAGCAAACTCCTTTGAAGTCAACAGATCCCACAGTATTAGTAATAATTTGTATGTTAACTTGAAACTAAAATTGCACAAGAAAGAAGCGCTGGAACAAGTGCAATTGGTTTGCACTGAAATGGGTTGGGTTGGTTGGTTTTATTATATTGGGTTGGTTTTATTATATTAAAAAGTATGAGTGCAGGCAGAGACCAGAAACTGCTTCTTTAACTGCTCCCACAACAGAGCAGAGCAGATGGTTCCCTTCTCTAGTACCTAACTGGCAAGTTAGCTCAAAAATCAAATCATATGTGGCCTAAAATTGCAAAAGCATATCAAAAGAACCAAGAATTCATTTTTTAAGAAATAATTTTATTGATCAGAATCCCTTGCTACAACCAGCAAATATCAATCAGACCAATACCTGAATCCACCCATTTTACAGAGCAGGGAGCTTGCCAGACCAACACAATAGAAATTGGTATCTTACCCATACACAGTAAATAGGGATGCTGAATTTAGTAGGACTTTCTTCTGCAACTCTATGGATAATCAATCAACATCATGCCATTCATTTGACTGGATGGAAAAAATTGCCATTTTACTTTTATCTTCCCTATGTTGGCCAGATAGTTAAGTTCCCAAGTCCTAGCTAAAAAATTGCCCAATAGAATCTATTATTCTCATCAATATACTGAAGTCACATTTCTTTGAAAATTAAAATATTTTTACATGCATCTGTGCAGAATATGACAGAAATCCATTGAAACAAAAGAATGAATGAATTCCTGCTTACACTTCCCTGAGTCAGACACTATTTAGGCCAAAGAAAGTGATACTGATGACAGCTAGGCTCTCATTTATGGGTTTTGTGTCACCTCTGAAACACAAAAAAAAAAATCAAACCAGAAATTTCTAGTTAATATGTGGTGGTAAAACCAGGGAAGAACCAGGGAACAATCCTGCAGATACAACTTCTAGTGCAAATGTACTGTAAATAGTTACACTGTGCACCTGCACCCAGGACTCCCAACTCCTGTTTCATTTGCATCAATGTGAATCCCATATATAATGTATTAAGAAAGATGCCTTTTGATATTTAAATTCTGTTTCCTCAGGGAAAGAAGCAAAGTTTTGTGGTAACAGACGATTTTATGCTACCAAAAAGTAGAAAGCATTCTTAATAAAATAGCTTTAATGCCTATAACAAGTGTCCCATGACAACTTTTTGAGCAACCTTTGCATAGTGATGTCACATCTAATTACAAATCAGGAGCACAGAGGGTTCCACTACATCAGAATGGCATTACATCACAAGTGATACCAGGGCAGGGGGGAAGAGGGGGAAGTGTTGACTGACAACCAGAAATGCGTTGCTATCCTCAGTACAGACACTCACATCTTAACAATTTGTTTCTTGCTGCCAACACAAATAACAAACTTGGAAGCCATTATTTCATCACCCACATAAACGAATAGCCAAGTAATCCTCCTACATTTTCCATCCATCAGCTAAATCAGTAAGCCACCTTAAAAACATCCCAAGAATAATGTAATTATTTATTTCTACCAGTGAAGAATTACCAGAGAGTTACATGCATGATACTTCCCTCCAAAACAGAGTGGATTCACTTCTCTCTCACAAGCCAATGTTTCCCTCTGCAAGAGAGGGCCCTGTATTCATATGTGTCCACTTTGAGTGCTGAGCTCTAGCTGTAAGTGACTGGAACTGCAGTTTGCTATTTAAACATCTTAAAGGATCTGGTCCTTTGAGATTTTTTTTGGCCATCTTACATTAATATAAAACAAAGTAATTTTCTTTCAAGACTTTCTACAAGTGCCACTTAAGAACCAAAGAAATAAACTGCTCTATTAAAATAATCAAGCCTTCAGTCATTAGCACTGAGATTTTTTTCCTCAGCCCTGAGTTAAGCATACAAGTGAAACCAGCACTGCAGATGGGGAATGCTGAAGAGACTGAACATGTCGTTCTAAGTGGGTCATCGCACCACTTCTGTCGCTGTGATTTGCTAGATAAACCCCAAGCATGCAATGACCCAACTCACGCTTCCTCGGGTTAATGCTCCGAACTGTAATGTGAAACATGTACGAATACCAGCTGCTTTAATACCCACCAGAGTCTTTTCTTACACTACCACAGATTCATCTGTTATAGATAGGGATTTTTCACACTAACTGGAAGTATTTGAACAGGTGAGAATGAACCCTTCCCTCCTTACACCATAAAAGAGGACAAATGAATGTGCCCAGTACGTCTAGGGTAGTAGAGAGCAATACTTATATGCCATGGAAGAGTTCAAAGAACTATTTATAGATTCATTTCATCTGCTCCTGCAGCCAGCTCTGAGGTACAAGACATAAAGCAGCACACAACACACAATCTGAAGCAGAAAGTATAAAAGCCATATGCCATCAAAACCACAGAGAAACCTCCAGGAAACGCAAAAAAACCCTCTGCTAACCACCAATCCATACTTACATCCTGAAATAAGCATACTGCTACAGAGGGGTGCAAAATTTTTATACCTACCATTTCGATCAAAAGGAGTTTTAAAGAAGAGTGATCAAAGAAAGAAATTGGCCCAAACCTACATCAGCATCAGGTAACAGTTTCTGATCATCACAGTTTTAACTACAAAACTGTTAGGCTGTTACAGAAAACTGACTTTTCAGTAGCACACATCACTGATAAATTCTGTGCACAGTATCCTGAAATTACTGCTAACTATCCAAACTTTCTCCATTTTTTGGAACACACACTTCCTTTGTTTGTCTGTTTCATTGCAGGGTCACAAACTGTGCAGGCTTCAAGACAGGAATCCTCAAGGCAGAAAACCTGTAGCTTATTTGTACAGCATTTATGCTAAGAGCTGCTTGGTCCTTTAAGGTCTTAACCATTGCTTTAATGCAGGGGGTTAAAAAAACCCACTAAATTAAAATAAACTGTGTCACTTACAGACATACATTCACAGGTACATCCTGTACCTCAGATACTAAAACAGCAGATGTTTCAACCCCCTCCACTCAAAGAAAAAAAAACAAACAAACAAACCAAAAAAAAAAAAAACCAAACAAAAAACCAACAAAACCCACCCAAACCAACCAAAGAAAAACCCCAAAAACACACCAAAATCAGAGAGGTTGGTGGTTATTAGAGGAGAAAGAGCAGTCTATTTGGGACAAAAAAGGCAGACAAGACCAGGGAGAGCTGTTTCAATCCCTAGAAACAGGATACCTGGCCATTTCACAGAGCCAGCCTTGTCAACGTTCTTACTTCACCACACACACCCCTGTGCTTCTATGAATGATACATCCCCAGGAAAGCCTCAGAAAGGTGACTATTACAGACAGACCAGACTAAAAAGAGAAAAGAGTTAGATCAACAGGGGAAGATACAAACAGCTATGGCAAGCCCAAAGAAATCCTCCAGGCTCTGTGGGCCTACCCACCCTGAAGGGCTACTCTCCTAGTTTTAATCCCAGCTGGAAATTAAGCACCACGCAGCAGCTCGCTCAACCCTCCCTACACCAGCAACCTATGCTACTTTGCCCCCCTGTTCTACCACTCCTCATCTTCCTGTCAGCCCCAGGGGCAAAAGGACTATTGAACGAAAGGCACACCACCAGGGAAGTATGAAACATTTTACTACTGGAAAATACTGCAATTCTGTTTTATTCCGTTCAAGGTCTCACTCTTTGGCTCTTGCTTTATCCAGAGGTCTACTAAAAGACCTCAGCATCTTGACATCATTACTGAAATCCAGAACTTCCAAAGGTGAAAAGGTCTTCTGCACCAGGCCATAAAACTTATATTAGCTAACAGCTCCCACAGCACATGGACTGGAGTTGGTTAGAAGATCCTGACTTAAAACATTCTGACATTCCCTCAAGTGAGAAGACTTTAGCAAGTTACTTTTAAGCTCTGGGAAGTGCAAAACAAGAAATTACTAAAATGCAATGGACAGGCAAAAGGAAAAAAAAAAATCTGTCTTCAGGGAGACTTTTTTTTTTTGCATTTCTGTAGAGTTTTTAGTTTTGAGGCTTTTTGGTGTTTAATTTGTTGGGCGTTTTTTTTTGGCTGGAGGGAGTTGGTGGTAAGAATTTCAAGCAAAACCATTTCAAGGTCTTTATTTCCAGAGAGATTTTTGTTAGAAGAGATTACTCGCGTTTCAAACCACTACCTGTAAAAACCATGATTTACCCCTCTTCACATTGTAGGGTGAGGATTACCCTTTGAAAACCCATGGAGAAATTATACCCAAATTCTGGCCCAGATTTCTACAGTACACAAAACTTCAAGAGCAAAACTTCCCAGCTATGGTATGAATTGTATTAACTCCCTACATGCTGGAGTATAGCAATAGTCGATGTATGAATATCAGTTTTAAAACTGTTTGTGGAATGTATATCTGAACGTTTTCACTTCTACCATTGTATATACAGTTATTACATGTTGATAAAATGTGAAGTTTGTCCTAGTTAACTTTCTACTGGTTTTGTCCCTCCTGTAGTCCATCCCTTTTCACAATACAGTCAGTTTTTGCAAATGTTTTCTCAATTCTGTGCACTTACCCCTACATTCACTGAACAGAAGCAAGCAAAATGTCTAGTGAGGGCAAAGTGTGAAATGCATAATTAATTCCATCCACTATTTTCTTTTGCTGATAATGAAACTAATTCATGAACATGGACAAGCCGTCTGTATCCTTTTAACAAGCAGAAAGAAACCAAAATAGTAATGGGGAAAATATTTACAGTATTTAGCTACATTTAAGCATTATGCCAGAGTAACAAGAGTGTGCGTCAGGACCCGAGGATCCAGCTTTGTGGCTAGCTATATTCTGAAGCTGCTAATCTCTGGCTCAGGGCCCACCTTATACTTAAAACAGAATACAATATTTGTCTTTCAGCTGTTGCCGTTTGTCATGGCCCAATAAATATGCCTAACTCTTCCATAGCAACTGCTGTTAAAATGCTAAACCCAAGCCACAAAGTGAAAGAAAAATAGATGCTGGATACAGTACTTTATGGAACATAAGACAACAACTGTATATTAGAAGATAGTCTGATGCCTGTTTCTAAGAGAAAAATACTCAGAAGGTTTGGCACTTGGACTACAAGTGACTGTGACCTTACATGTGATCTCACATGTGATCTCATCATTTGTTTGTGTATGAAGTCTCATCTCTTGGGAGACCACAAAATAGGTCAAGGTATTGATCTAAAGGTTTGACACATGCTTTGAAGAAACACTTGACTGCTCTGTACTTAGAAAAAAAAAAATCCATATACTTTTTCAAGTTTAAGGCAGAACAAACTTTTGTTTTGCCTTCCTCCTAAGTTTCCCAGACAGAGGTATTGGTTCAGTAGACTAATACAGAACAACTGTAAATACCTATTACAAATTGTATCTTTCTCTCACAGACACAAATGCACACAAGCTCACAGACAGTGGTTGATGGAAAAACCTATCAAGTACAGAGATACAGAATGAGCCACCATGGACCATAGTCCAAATCCTTCTGGTCTCCTGTTAACTACATGCCTCCTAAAACCTGCAGCCAGCCCAAGGGAAACACCAGACACACTCTCAATGGCATTCACACAGTTGGAACACAGTTGCATATAAGCACTTTGCTCTATTCAAAAAGCCCTGTGCAAGAGCACTATTTACAGCCAAGAATAAAGCCATGGTTAAAAAGAACTGCTTAGAGTGAAAACTAGGAGCAGCTTCAGAAAAAGTCACAGACAGAATGAGTAGCTTTGCTTCCCACTCTACTTCCGTCTTCTATAAAGGTACCTAGTCATAGCATTCCCAGATTTTATTATCTATTATTTACAATGTAAGACACTCTCAATAGGTCAAAAGCAAATAATTTTAAAATTATAGAAGAAAAAAAAATTAAAAATCTTAGAGCGGGAATAAAGTACAAATCACATCCATACAGGGGTAAGCATTTTCTTTTTAACCAAGAAATCACTGTTCTTTCCTTGACACTTCAGATCTTTTTCCAGATATAGCTTTCACTGACAAAAGCATACTAGAAGAGGGGAGAAAACATACATAAACATAAGTGTTCCCATGGGGAGGGACATACACTACAGACAGGATTTTTATTGACAGTTTGACCACTCCAAGAAGAACAAGCTCTCTCTTGTCATCCAATAATTATTAGAAGAAATGCTCTTCAGAAGGCACTGGGAGAAAGCACTGCCTGATGGACTCCTCTAGCCACATAAGTTATACTATGAATGTGTTCTTAGTCTTGAGTTTCACAAAATTCTCTGAAATTTTTGTCACGTCATGCTATTGAACAGAAACATCTCATTCCCCAGTAGTAGCATAGGTAATCACCATACATTCATTTTCCCATAACCTTTTTTCTTGATTAGTAAAAGAGTAGAAAAAGGTTAATTATAACTAACATAGAAGGGATGTACCACAGCATTTTGTGCCAGATTTAGTCTCTGAATAGTGTGGATACAGTAATTCACATCCCATGAATGACACTTGAATTAAAAAGTACATGTCTGAAAAGAAAGGATGCAATGTCTAAGCAAGATGTACACAGCAGAAGCTGACTGAGTCATAGCTGAAACACAGTTGCCCAACAGCTTCGAAGTATCTAAAATTACTGCTATTTTCTGAATTACAATTTAATATACCCCTTTGGAAAGCCTGATGTTACCTCCATCACTTCACTGTCCATTTCCCTGGTCTTAATCACCTTATTTCCTCCAGAAAGACTGTCAGCCTATTCTGTGCATCGCCAACACTCAACTGGTATCATGCAGTCCAGCACAAGCAGAGATGTATGGCTAGCTACCACTGGCATACTAACAGCATGGAGACATGTATTTTGGCCTACACAGTCACAGGCAATAATAATCTAGTAGCAAAATATTTACCTTTTACACCTAAGGTTTGGAAAGAACAAGAGATAAGTGTCTTGATCCCACTTGATCTCTTCACAATCCCTTTAGTAAATATGATAAGCTTTTCTCTTGAAAAGACACAGTTAAAGTTTCCATGTAGCAATAAAAGATTACATAGCTAAATGCATAAAATCACACATAAAATCAAGAACTAGGACTAATTCTTGCAGAAATAAAAACTTAGACTTAGCTTTTAATAGAGGCAATGCTGGGTGTCTGAAGAGATATGTTGTTGTTCTTGTAGGTATGTGTCATTACACACCTAATGAAGTATTTGGACTGTTTTCTGCATGCTGCTCTATAGCATGCCTCATGAAAGAGGTTTTATAAATCTAACAACTTCTGTGCATTATTTGTTGAGGTAATGTCAAATGGCAAGCACATCAGAGAGTTGTATAACAGCCCAGGTTATGTTGTTCAAAAAATTATGTAAGTGCCAGCATGTTAATTGATGAAGCATACTGAACTTATCTGCTGGCACAGAGCCTTGCTAACTTCATTCCAACTTTAGTCCTTTGAAATGAGCTTATCTCGTTTCCAATGCCAAAATGGGCTTTAACTTTAAACAAAAAGGCATCAGCTTGCCAGATTTGGAGATAACATTTGACTGCAGCTATTAAAGGGAGCAGAACCACTGATGAGTGAATGAGCTGAAAAGAAAAACAACTCCTTCCTCAGTGAGCTTTAAGATTCTCCATCAGAATTCCTACAGGCTGTCAGAACTGAAGGGCAAACTCTTTTACTTACACAACAGAAAAACAAAGCCTCTCAGCAAACATTCAACTCTCATAAAATTAATTGTGAAAATTGAGAAGTGTAGCAATTAAGCACAAAACTTGAAAAATGCTTTTCAACTTTCTTGCCAGGAACCATAATCATCAGGCCCACAAAGAAACCAATAAAGGACAACAAATTTCTTTCCTAGTCACAATAATATCTAACCCCCTGCAAAACAGGCAAAGTAGAAATACTATGACAGAAGCAACACTTCAGGAAACCAGTGCAAAAATCAGAATCTTAGCAACACAGATTGAAAGTCAATACATGCCTATGTCAGTTGGCAAACACAGAGTTGCAAACTTAGAATACAGACATGAGTTTTCAAAATTAAGGTGAACAGTACTTCAATGCCTTAATGCCACATCAGCATCTCATTCCATTCAATATGCTCTTTAGATTTTTTTTAAATACTGCTCACTATTTTATAAATGCACCCAATTCCTCCTTTACATTTTCTGAAAATGAAAAGGAAAATGACAGGAAAAAAACAGTGCACAAATATCAGATGAAAACCAAGCACATCCGTAATTAAACAACTTTTGAAAATAAAATATTTCAATTTCTACTATCAATTTGCCGAAAAGTTTATGAAACAATTCTTTCGTACCATTTCACTAAAAAAAAATTACTTTCTACTTACTGGCTTTTTAATTTAGAATTGATCCTTAATTTAGGCCTTAAAAGGCTCTCAGACACCTACTCCTCACTTGTTAAGCAGGCAGCTTCCTGACAAAATTGAGGTTTCAGTCTTCAGTTTCTGCAATACTCACAGAACAAATTTATAACCCTGAAAGTTATATAATTTGAAAAAAAAATAAAAAAGATGAGACATTTCTGGCTTTCTGAACCTGCAAACAAAAAATTTATGAAAATGCTCATCAGTTGCAGTTTGCTACTCAGAACCTAAACAGCACAGTACCTGAGTTCTGCGAAAATGATAACTGAAAGTTTAAAATGAGAGCTCACTTGACCCAAATCATTGCTTCAAAGCATCTGCAAAGCCAGGGCAGGCAGGGAGGAGCTGTAGGAATGTCCTTCTCCACCTCACATGTATTTCCAGTCTAGGAGTTTCTAATGTCTGAAAGAGGGCTACAGTACAGTACAAGAGCCCCACTCCTCCTTTCTTTGCCAGATGCACGAAAAGACTAGAGCTGCTTGTCTACCACGTAGGAAAAGGAGAGAGGATTTCTCCCTTGCTAGCAAAAAGGGTACTGCTAATTTGTCAGACACCCATTAACCAAAAGCTGATATGAAAAGTTCACCAGGATCCAAATTATTAATAATTCCTGTTCCATAAAAACACAGTTAGGAAAAACTACAATCTGTACATAATCAGCCTTATTGCTTTGGGAAACTCTTCTAAAATAAGTAGCCTGTATTGTAAGAAGACTTCCCATATACCCATGAGTTTTGAAATAGAAAACAGACTGTGCAGTTTGGAACACTCTGACCTTTCACCTCTGGAAAGCCAGTTTCAGTACATGCTGTTCCACATGTGCAAGTGATTTTCAGGCTCCATTTAGCATCCTAGACTGTTACTGTCTAAACTTCACAAACAGTGGTCTAGTTTGATATAGTTTATTATGATACAGAGTAAGCTCTTGAAGTAAGACAGGAGGTTTATAGCTTAAAAGGCAGACTCTGAAGCATTTGGGGTTTTGTGTTTGTTTCTGCCTGTACCAGGGTTTATTCTGGTTTTGCAGCCTGAAATAGAGCACTCTATGAGTTTACAGAAGGATGAAATGGTTTTAAATATTTGCTCCTTAAAATCTTTTTCTTCAATTCTCAGTCTGCCAATTTGTCAGGAAAATAACATCTCCTTCCATCAAGGCAGCTACATACTGGGAGAAAAAATAAGAAACTGCCATCCAGAAATATTCTGGATGTGATGTATGATATGATATGAGGTAAGGTAAGATAAGATATGATGTGAGGTAAGAAGAATGCCTTTTGCTAGCAACATGGAAAACAATACCATGCCATGGGCACAGGAGTTTGATTGTCCAAAGCTAGGGAGGTGATACAGTGTGCAGTGATGGATTTGTGCACATGCTACTACTCCAATGTCTACTTTGTGACCCCAGCTCCCAAATCTCAAAAAGTTGAGTGATACAAAGGAATTTGACACAGTTTCTGCTCCACCTTCAATTTTCAGGGGAGGAGCCGGGTGGAAAAGAGTGGTTGTACTCTTTCAGATTACATTGGATAAAAAGATAACATTTGGCACAAAAATCAAATGAAATATCAGCCTGAAAAGCAAAAGTCTGCTGACAACATTTGGGTAGTCATACGACAAACCAAGAGACTACATTATGATTCTGAGGAGGCCACTTTATACATAAGTTCATAGGACAGCCATTAAATTCAGAGGATGTATATTTGCAGGTAAAAAAGTTGTAACATCAATGATCTTATAGTACATTAAAACAAGAAAATCTATTAAAAGTACTTGTTTTCTTATATGGAAGCATCAACGGCAGAAAGGAAAAAAAAAGAGAAAATAGCACACTGCTTCATATTTAGAAAAATCTATTTTCACAGCTACAACTATTATGAAAGAAAATATGATGCCCTAAAACCAGGGAGAAGAAAAGAAAATGGTCTTTACTGGAAGGAATATACCTTTGTTAAGTGCATAAAAGGCTCCGGGTTCAATTCAGATCAGATGGTCATTTTGGTCTTGTATATAAAAACAAAAGTGCTTTAGGTAGATAAACCAAAAAAAAAGGTACAAGGTACACATACTATGTAAATGGGTAAAGAACTTTCTTAAAAGCAGTCACTGAAAAGAAACTAGGAAACAATCTTATGTGACAAGCATCAGGTCGGTATTGCCTTTCAAATCTTTTCTTTCCCCTCTGTAATTATTAAAAAAAAAAAAAAAATAAAAAAGCTCATCTGGGAAATATCAATAAATCAGGATATAGTGATTGCTTTCCAGAGCAACAGCACCTTGGAGAGCAAGTCACCCTTCCAGTGAAACAGGCAGAAAAAAAAAATTTCTTTTATGCATATGATTTCCACTGAAATTGAGAACAATCACCTGCCTAGAAAAAGGTTAAACCTACCCTGCCCTTTCATGTATCTAACAAGATTAGATGGGACATATGAGCAAATCCCAGTACAGTAAAGAAACGCGATCAAACTTCACAGATACTTAAGCAATCCCAAACTTGGGTGTAAAAAAAAAAAAAGAACCAAATAAAAAGCCCCACACCCAAAATGTAAGCCTACATATTAAGATATAAATCAATAACTTAATAATGGGAATTTGGAACAAGAGAATAAGTTATTAAACAGGTATAATTTTTGGCACTGGAAACTCAGAGCCTGATTAGGGGTTTGACCTGACACTGAAATTCTTATATTTTCAAAACATTTTCTACTGAAGTGCATTGCAGGATTCACTATTTGAGACTATCACTATTCAGAGAAAAAGAAAATGCAAATTGCACATAAAAGAACTCCTTAAACGAATACATCTAATATGTTTTTCATTCCCAGCTACAAATCAAAACACACTACAGCATTCACTAAGGAAAAAGTAAAAAAAGAGTACCAAACATGCAAGGGATTTTCACTCAAAACAGATATCAGGGAAGAGGAGAAAAGTACTGAAGTATTACTTGGTGATAAATTCTGACCTTCAACACGCACACTGTAATTCGTCAGGATGAACCACATAGTGGC
This sequence comes from Climacteris rufus, assembly GCA_013398175.1. NCBI lineage: Eukaryota > Metazoa > Chordata > Aves > Passeriformes > Climacteridae > Climacteris > Climacteris rufus. Next base: position 1,189,712 of record VZRZ01002180.1, on the reverse strand, counting down.
AATATATTGAAGGCATATACTGGACCAATCTCAAAAAATGTTAGGACATACCAGAGTATATACACTACTCAGAAGGAATTAGTTGATTCTTTTTCCTCAACTTCAAAATATATAAAAATATTTGAGCTACCAAGACTGAGATACCACTGACCTAAACACCTGCCTCATTTCTTTGAATGTGCATATCTTCTTCACATTCCTAATATAAGCTGTGCCCTCACCAGCTGACTGTCACCCTGCAAGCTCTTTGTGATACAGATATCCTTTCTGATGGTTTACTTTGAAAGAGTCACTACTATTTGTTTGTTCTGATCAGGCGTGAATTACACTTTAATAATAGAGAATGTCTTTGAAATATTTTTCACAAGCACACAGTTACAAAAACCTCTGACAAACATTACCATCTACTAGCAAGCCACAAGTAAAGGACAACTACCTTTAAAAAGCTAAGATTTCTACAAAGGAAAAAAAGACATCATCACCTAACACTGCATTTCTCTTCCTCAGTATGAGAAATATGTATGACATCAGTCCAGATTTTTCAAAGCATTAGGTCTGGTGCATGCCATGGTCTCAAGTGACTATCTAAAAAAATGCGGCTGAAGGGCTGGAAGGACTTTTGAAATGCAATAAACTATTACATTACAAATAAGACAAGATGTGAAACGAGACCTTGAGAGGGAAATCTCCTTATTAGTATTTCTGTTTACATGAACCAGAGTCATGTACAAAGTCAAAACACTGCACTGCATAGCTGAACCAAACACCAGCAACATAATCAGCATGATATCAAGTGAGCAACAGGGTTGCTTTAAGAAACCAGAAGGACGCTGCATCCTGAAGCTTACTGATTATCGGGCTGAGGGGGACACTGAAGCAGCAGATAAAGCTGATGCATTTGTTGTAAACTTTCCAGCATTCAAGCTTTATTTGTCTGAGTTTGATACTCCCCTCTGTGGGTGGAGAAGCCGAGGGACTGGCTGACGTCACCCAAAGAGTAGGGATAAAGTGCAGTGCCCACAGCTTTGGAATGAGTAAAACTTAGGAGGTATAAAAGTTCGGCTGCCCTGTCCGGCAGGTGCTCTGCTGACAGCAACCTTCCTCCTACAGCTCAGCTCCTCACACGGACCCAAGGAAAAAAGAACAGTAACCAAGAACAATCTGCCCACAATGCCACAAAACGTTATTCTCCAAGGACCATCACCCTGGGGATTCAGGCTCTCAGGAGGAATAGATTTTAACCAACCCTTAATCATAACCAGGGTATGTACTCTTTCCATTTCCTTCCTATTTATTCCATTTAATAGTTGCTGTAGATTTTTGTCCTTTACTTTTCTGGGGTTCAGAGATGCAGACAGAGCTGTGAGTAGATTAAAGAATAGCTGCTAGTTCTGAGGAGAGCCAGCTGAATGCTAACAGTTTTTACAAGTTTTGTGTGACATGTTTCTGTGATTGATCTAAGAGACTTTAACTGAATTTCTATTTACGTCTTAAAATTAAATTCAAGGTCCTTGGCAACAGAAAAATTCTGGCATGATTTCCCAAGCTTTTCAAATTATATTTAAACCTACTAAAAGCAAGACCTCACTTTTATGCTTTTAATGACTAGCCTCCCTGATCACTGGGGGAGAGACTGCTTGGCAGCAGCTCCTCATGTCTGGGAGTTTGTGCTTTACAGATTAATCTGACTCTAATTAAATTAAGTTCTGATTATTGCCAGTAAAGGCAACAGTAACTGTTTTTACATATCTAAAGGTTTTCACTTTCATAAATGTTACATCAGTGAGTTATTAGACAGTTATCCAGTCCCGAATATGAAAGAGAGTTTTATTTGGTGGGTTTTGCCATATTTAGAAACTGAAAGTTTACCTTACCACCTACCCAAGAAATGGTAAGAATTTGAGCTTTCATTCTTTTTCATGGATTTTGAGATATTAGTTGCCATTTAAGAAACCAGTTACCCAATCAATGTAGCATAAAACACACAGTCACCTGCCCTGCATCTACAGATGTGGATCTACTCAAAAGACAGGATACATATTTTGATAATTTGTATATTTTGCAAATTGTGTTCAATGCACATCAGGTTGGAATTTGTACTCCTTATATTTCTATTGTTTTTCAAGACCTTAGACATACCAAATGTGTGTTCCATGAGCCTCAAAATCACTATGTTTGTTTGGTTTTTTCTTAAAAAAAATATCCCCACACTATGACTCCCTATATATACTATGCCTCGTATTGAGTAAATGTCAAAAGCCTTGAAGGATGGATAACACTGGTAATTTCTTGCAGTAAATATGTTTCCAAACAAGAATCCATAGAAAGTTTAAGGACCACCTTTTCACATACTGACTAAAAATTAACTTTATTTAGTCATTTATTCCAGATTTATAAAAGCATAAAATATTTTATGTATTTTAAATAGAAGTAAATAAGAATGCTATTATTTGACTGAATGTAGTAACAAATACTCATAGAACATAGCAAAGTCTTTGGAGAAACAGGAGACAAAAACACTGAATAAAAAAAAAATCTCTGGATGTTTTGGGGCCTTCATTGCCTTTTATGGGCCTCTAAAAGAAAAATAGTTTCCATTATCTCTAATGAAAAATATTTTAGTGGTGTCTGGTTTGTATTTTCTTTGTGTTTAGATTAAGTGCAATGAAGTTTAAAACTGCAGTAACAAAGGATGTTACTATAAATGTAACTTTCTAAAGAATGAATTACTTTGCAGTTGACTCATACCTACCGAATGCCTCACAAGACATAAGCCATTGGTTTCTGGCATCTTACAGAAATGCTCAAAATCACATTTCAAGTAGAACAATGAAAAAATAAAATATATATATATATAAAAATACATAAAATACATACATATAGGAAAAAAACAAGGTTATATTTGCTTAGCTCAGGTTCAATATTATTAATGGTAGATTTGTTTAAAGCTAATATTTTTGTTGCCACAGCATAGATTTAGAAGACTCCCTAAATAAGTATTCATGCAATACCTCTTAAGAAATAGTGAACACAAGATTTCACAAGCCTTCCCTGTTGGGGCCTAGGTGTTCCTTTTGTGAAAGGTATCATAAGCTGCCTGTTTGCATCAGGCTTAACTGTCCTGAAAAGAAAAAAAAATTATAAACAATAAATAGAAATTATTTTAAAATACATTTTGAATAAAATATTTGAACAACTGTTAAGTTTGGTTGGCCATGCCCTTGTTCAGGAAGAGAAAGCTTTTATCAAGACTTGTCAAGACACAAACAACATAAGAGACCATCATCCACCTGTCTAAAGAACAGATGTCACTTCAAAAGCTCATCTGCAATTTGCTCTCTTGTTTTGACTGTTTCAAGCAAATGCAAAAACTCCAGACCATGATCACTGGGAGAGAGGAGGGGACTTAAAATAGACATATTCAATTATGGTCAGAAACAACTAATTAACTACAAATACTGAAAACATTGAAATCCTTGGAACTTTCCAGAGATGCAAAGAAATTACTTCAATGAAACTGATTACAGGAAGAATTGAAACTTGTACAGTTTGAAGAGAATGGTAAAATATTATCAACTCTAAATTTAAGTTCTATTTTATTTTTAGAGACCTTTACCAATGCAAGTATTCATATTAACTCAATTTTATATTTAGCCACTCTGCCTGCAGACATTCATACCTCTCTTCAGAAAACACAGAGCCTGAAATATTTGTAACGGTGTAACGTGATAAACTTTACAAGTCTGTTATCAGATACAGACAGGGTTCCTTCCAAGTTTCGTAGGACACATTGACCCTCATGTAGTTAAATAGCTAGTCTGTGACAACACCTGAATGATCAACACATATTCTTGTATTTATCCAAATCCAAGATACCCAGGATACAGGAGTAAAAGGCATGCCATACAGACATGGCCTGAAGAGCAAGCAAAAATTTTCCCAAAGCAACAGTAGAATATACTTCATGAAGCCAGGGTAAGAAAATAACAAACACTACAGTCATAACACAATTCTAAGATCACAATACACACTTAATGTGCCACTAATAAATTCTTAAGAAACAATATCACTTACATTATTGAGGTACCCAATCATGTCATATCAATACGATACCCACAATATCTTGCACTGCACAACATGGTCCCATTCTATAAGATGCAGTCTGCAGGGTTAGTGCCTGCTCTGCACCCCAGCAGGCCTGGGCACGTATAGCTCAGCACCCCCATTAAGGTGTTAAGGCCCAAGAGGCACATCTCGGAAGCTTGGCAATAATCAATTCAGCCAATGAATAGGAAATACACCCTCCTGGCCCTTTCCCTTCTTGCTCCCACCAAATAATGGTAAACCCATTCAAATATGTAAGTGGTATCACTGCAGCTGGTGACAACTTACAAAACCCAAGGGATTTACCAGCAACACAGAGTAGGGTATGTCCTACTAGCAGCACAGCTGCAGGGGAATGTATTATGCTAGACAGATATGCTACTTTATAAGGCAGGATCATTATCTCAGTGCATTGCTGCAGGATGTCACAGATACAGCAGATGATTTGTTGTGACATGTAAAAAACATAATATGTTGAGTAACCTCTCTAAGATTAACTTACTCTTGAGAGGGAACCAAGAATGGTGGGGTTTGCCCATTTAGGTATTAGAGCATCAACAGCCGCTTTGGAACACTAGGAATTCTGCTGCAGTTTGTCATTGCAGACATATTCACAACATGCTACATCAAGTCTGGAGCAATTCCATGTTGAAGGGAGAAGCATATTCATATCTCTAACCCCTGTCTTATTACAGTGGTGTAAGTGGTCTCAGTTTTGTTCATTTACACTTGCAGCTGTTGAAATTTGAGAAACAGACAATTTTTGAGATTTCAGACTTAGAATTTATGAGCAACTTCCTCAATTCCTATTCAAACAGATTATGGAGGCACTTGAGGCACACTTTGTTAAATACGCAATACACTGGTCCATACTTTTGGCCAGTGAGGGTATTAAAGGCTGCAACTGGCCACAGATACCCATTTGGAAAGTTTGCCTGACTTGATAATAACACATTGTAGTTTGCTACAGCGATATTAAAAGTAAGCTTACATGCTGGAATACAGAAAAAGAGTTCACAAAACAATCTCTAAGGCTGTTGGTCATTCAGACCCATGTAATGAAGATGGACAGACAGAAAGAGAACAACTCCCTTTCACTGATTTTTGCCATGATTTCGATACTATATACAGTGCAACTCATATAAAAAATAATTTCTATTTGGCTTTTATGTTGACAGTACTGTCACCTTCAGAGACAACACATCTGCCAGCTCCACCAAACCTGGGGTTCAGAACATGCTGGAGGTACAAATACTCTCTGCCTTTGCTGGAAAACTGTGAAACACGGGAGCTGAAAAATGTCTCCATAGCGTGTTTTCCAGTTGAGATAACACTTGCTTTCGCTGTAGCAGAGCCCATAGTGAGAAAAATTCTCTCCAATAGCTTTTGCACTTAGTATGTGCCACAGATAAAAGAACTTCTTTTGGAAGTAAGATTATATTAATATTTTTGTCCTTCATATGGGATTCTTTTACTTTCAAACAAGCAGCTAATGTTACTTTGGATGACTCAACTTGTCCGTTCTGCTGTTCAAGAGCTGAATTTCAGAAGCTTATGTGCTACATGCATCAATTTCATGTTGTTGTCTAGGTAATCAAGAGTTGCCTAAAATGGCAATACACACCTAATGGACCTAAATCCCACTTAGTGACCTAAGACCCGTGATATGTGTAAGAGTTGCGGTGGTAGGAGAAATCACCTTTTACAAAGAGGCCTGCAATTCTAGAACAAGCTTCAGTAACATCTAAGAATTGTGGCCTCTCTAAAATAGTTACTTTAAAGCAAAATTACATTGCATTTCAATTATTTTAACAATCATAAAGAAAATTGTCAACTAGACAGAAAAAAAAAGGCAAGCATAGAAAGATAAGCTTAGGGCTATTTCTGTGAATGTCACAGATGGTGGTACATTTACATGAGGTATGAATTGCACCACACAGACCACCCTGAAGGATACAGCCACTGCTACTTAAATGCCATGGGACTTAAAGCTAAGCACTTTAAGGAGTTAACTAACACAATTTCTTAACTGTTCTTTTCTTCTGCTGGTGTTGTTAAGGGGAAAACATAACTTTTTTCTTCCAAGCAAATTATATAATGGCAGTTCAGAAAGAAGATTTATAGATGAGTTACAGTAACTACAGAAATCAGAGTAGAAACTAATGCAGAAGTGTGAAGATAATTTCCATCTAATTTGAAGTTATGATGAATAAAACATTCATAGTTACCTGACCATAGAACTATAGAGGCTCTGGCAAAATACCTCCCCCATCGAACAGAAAATAGGGAAGCATGATGAAGTTTATTTTCTCAATTGATTTTCAGACATGCATGGTGATTAAGCAGTTGCATTTTGATCTTTTCAGATTACACCTGGAAGCAAGGCTTCAGCTGCCAACCTGTGCCCTGGTGATGTTATTGTAGCTATTGATGGTCTAGGCACAGAGAACATGACACATAATGATGCCCAGGAGAGAATTAAAGCAGCTACACATCAGCTTTGTTTGAAAATAGAGAGGTATGTGTACATATCTGCCTATTTATGAAACAGGACACTAGTCAATCAACAGTAAAATTATTATATGGTGTAACTATTTAAAATAGTTTGAAGGAGTTCACAAGATCTTTAAAATTACAAGCAACTCAATCTCTTGATGAACTCCAGATCAAGCAAGACACCCCAGCACCCATCTTTGTGGGCACAAAAAGAACAGTTTCCCTTAGGTTACTCACGATGTAATTTTGCTGACTACACCACAAGTCCTGTGTTTACTGTCAGTAAGCAAGCAGTTCTTCATGTTTTAGGGAAATAATGAGACCCTCATTTAGTGTATTTTTCATTAACCTCTCTGCTCTAGCACTCTCTCAGCCACAGGTGCTTATCATTGCCTCTGTCTCCCAACCACATATGAAGCTGCTAATATATCATCCCAGTTAGGGAAAACATCATCATGTCAGACTTTTGTAAGGGGTGGCAAAGGAGTGGGTTTAAAGCCAGTCTCTTTGGCCACAACATATTAAGCCTAATACAGAATTCTCAAAGCAATATTCAAAACAAAACTGAGAAACACTCTCTTACCTAAACTGCAGGAACCCAGAAACTTTTGTGTTCGCTTCTCTCAACTAGGGCCACAACCTGCAGCTTCACATCTCCAGCTGGGTTTGCTCAGCCTGTAATCAGAATCACTTAGTACACTCTTTCAGCTGTCTCCAAAATTAAGACAGCCCTGATTTACTTGAGGCTGTCAAGGAGGCACAGTTCATTATTGCAGTTGACCACAGTATTTCTTTCCAAACACAGAATGTGTTTCTTTTTTTAAAGGAGTACTGTCAAATAACTAGAGCACACACCATGGTTAAAAATTCATTCTGTTAATTCTAGGTTCTGTTACAGACTGATATATGCCATTTAACAACTGCCTTGGGAAGCCATTTTCAAGATGTGATAAATGCATATATAACAGTACCAGATTAATATTTAACATTACTATTACACTACTTTAAAATTAGCTGCCACATTTCACTTTGTCAATGAAAACAGACCTGTAACTGATGTTTTCTTGTTGTTTTTACCTCTGCCTATGTGATTGAATCATCTGTGCAACTTCGATTTCCCCTTGCAAATACATTGCATACCTAGATTGCTCTTCTTCATTGAAAAGCAGGCTTTACATGGAAATTGTTGTCTTTAAAGAAAAAGAAATTGATGTTTAGGATTACTGTTAATATGTTCACTTAATCATACAAAATATTCTGAGGACCCAACATTCATTCTATCAGCAATAAAAACAGAACTAAAAAGTTTGGTCAGCTCAGGTCAGAAAGGCACTAATTTGCTTTTTCATTTGCTTTTGGTACCTGTTAGCAACCTCTTTCCCACTGTTCATAGTATACATTTTTTTTTGAAGTAAATACTCTTTATATATATTGCTTACATATCATCAAAGTATTTTTATGTCAAAATACTAAAAAAGCATAGAAAAAACCTGCAGATTCCCAAGCTGCATGATATTTTAGGAGGACATATGCAACTCTACAGGAATTCAAATTATTTAAATTCTGCCTTTCTTTCTTTTTAGGGCAGGAACTAAATTATGGTCCCCACAAGTTTCAGAAGACGGCAGAGCACATCCCTTCAAGATAAATTTGGAAGCTGAACCTCAGGTATGAATTGCAAAAAGTTACCTAACCATTTCCATTTGCCTTTTTACACTCCAAATGATCTCCCTTGTGGTCATTAAAATTATTTATTTAGAACTTCATCCATAATTGGCCAGTTTAAGCTAATATAAACCACCATTATTATGACATATATGAACATCATTTTATCTGACTCACTTTTTGATTTTTCAGCTATAACCACAATAAAACATCAACAAGCTGCAACACATTCTCATTTTTCTTTTAGACTCTGCATATCACCATGGTTTTATTATGCAAATAAAATATGTCCTTTTATTCTGATACAATTTATGTTGCTTTAACTCTTTTAGAGATTCTTCATCATATAAGTTCTTCAATCAGGAATAAATGTCAAGTACCTAAGCGATGAACTCAACAGATCACAAAGTTAATTTTGATGTAACAGTCAGTTAAATAGAGAAATCCATTAATGTTGGATCTCTTTACGTCCATAAATTTTTATATTACACCACAGAATTGAAGTTTACAAATTTAAAGAAGACCAATGTACTGATTAATAAGCAAATCACTCACCTCTTCTGACTAGGAAAGTCTTGATCCTTGTACATGACCAAAGCAAATCCAATCAATTGACATCCATCTCACTCTTCAAACGCAAAAAACAAAAAAGCTACTATGAGTCAGAGTCTTCACACTGCTAATGGCTAATTAGCTAGATACTGCTTACAACTTGTCATTTATTTCTTTATCATTCCTCTTTAAACTCCATGAACATTTGCTGTTATCTCAAGAGCAGGGAAGGAAGAACATTGTGCTAATCCTGGAAGGCCAGGTTTAAAGCAAGTATGTCAAAGCATTTACTCTGTGATATACTAGAAAAAAAAATATAAGCACAGATTCCATTCCAATAAATCCTCTGCAATAAATACTTCCACCAATTCTCTTCTCACAGAGACACTCCTAAACATGAATACGGCATTTCAGTGTTACATTTCTCTCTTCTTTCTGATCAAAAACTTGCATTAAGTGATACAGCAAACTCCATCGAAAGTAATATAGCCTCTTCAGCAACAGGAATACTATAGCGAAGAAACAAAACTATTTTAAATGCATATTCTTGTGGAAGAGCTAGGATACACACTAAATGAAAAGCAATGGAACAAATTCACTAAAAAAGCTATAGAGAAAACCATGCAGGCATGCATGACAGAAGAGTAATCCCTCTGCATGAAAGCTGCATTCCTAAAAAGGACAGTTACTTAAAAATAGACCACAAGATTTCACTAAGTGCTATTTGACACACTATTGAAAAACAGCCTCTACTGGGCAATCAGAATAACTGTTTCTCCTAGATTAAACAGCCAGCCTGTTTGTTTTAGTATATCTCTCTTTCGTTCTTAGGAAAATCAGGAGTACTGAGTATATTTGATAAATAGTACACACCAGAACAGTAGCAATGCTTGAAAACAAATGTGCTAAACTGCTCCTGGAATGTTTTACATTTTAGATTAATTCCTTCCATCCAATAGCATCTGTCACTCCGTGTGGAAAAAAAATACATATAGCCTATTTTTCTACAATTGCTGTAATTTAAAATTAAATTTTACAGCATATTTAATCACAACATGAGACCCAGAAGTATGTATACCAGTAGAGAAAATAGTACAAAGTTTCTTGAATCTCAGATGAAAAATTTTTGCACAACTACAACCTGTGCTGTCTAAGTCATATAAGAGTTTCCTGAATTCTAACATTAAATGCAGGCACTGAAGCCCAGATGAATGGAGAAAAATCCAAAAGCAGTATAGTGTTACTTTAAATGTAAAACTCTGTTATCCAAAAGTATTGCATGCATTGACTGGTGTGCAGAAATGGAAAAGCACAGAGTTCTATTTCCTCTATTTATATAATAATCAAAATTACTCAAAAGGTCATAGATCTTATAAATGTATCAGATTTTTTTCACTCTTGTCAAATAGGCATTTTTAAATTCACTAAGAAAATTAAGTCAGTTATTTAAAATACATTATAAGCCAACTAAATAACAACAATGGATGCTTCTTAATAAGTATCTAATTGATGTTTGTAAGCTAATAAAAGATAGTTACAAATGAATGTAAAACCTATTTTAAATTGTTCAGCAATTTGGCCAAATAGTTATCCAAAGAATGCCTACTTTAGCTTCAATGAATGAAAATTATTCTACAGATGCTTGGAGAAAGCTACATGAAACCTGATAAACAATTAAATACTGTCCCTACTACAGTTATGAAACAAGGAACCTTCACACTATACCAAACATCTGTATCAGGCTGAAAATCTCCCAAGAGCCATTTGGAGACTGATATAGACAATTGTCGGAACACAATGAAAGCTCTCACTATTTTTTAAATCTGGGAAGAGGAAACTGAGGCAACAATTCTAAATTACAGCAGTAAGTGGCTGACTAAAAGTCACTCTTGAAAGCTACACATTCCCACACAAAAAAACAGCCACCCTAATTTTGTTAGTCTGGGGCAACCTAACAACCTAAGTGTGATGGATAAACAATAGGAAATAACAGACCACTTAAAGAATTACTAATACAATCACATTGTATTCTGAATAAAAGCAATTCAGAACATGAGGTTCTCAATTAATGTAATCAGACAGAGAAAACAATTCAATCTAAATGGCAAATTGTATCATAAAATTATTTTTTAAATCCTTTCTGCTATATTGTCAATGTAAAAGAATACGACTTGTGAATGTTTTCTGTTACAATCCCTTTAACCTCATTGAAAATAATTTTGTATTCAATTTGTATTTACCATAATTTCTTGAATTGTTTTTATTTGAACTTTTCTTTTTTACTTCTGTCTTTGCCTTTGAACATTTTGTTCAGTGAGACTAGACTTTTGGCCATGAAGGAGATTATACATTCCTGGGAGATTTATTATGCACATAGATAAGTATAAAAATATAAGAAAAACACAACCCATTGTTCTAAAATGTAAGTTTATAGTCTATTATCATTTATAATCAACTTTGGAAACAACATAATTGTGCTAGGCTAGTTTAGAGCACCTACCCCCTCTTTACAACAGCATTCAAAGATAAAGTCACATGAATGCTGTCACATGAATCTTAGTCACATGATACCTCCAAAATGTACACATCTGTGTTCTGTCACAGCAATTACCCCAAGGAATGCCATCATACGGTCTGTGTTGGATGCATTTCTACAGACTCTGGGGGCTACATTAATTCTATTCCTGATACCTGTCTCAATGCAAAAATATAGTTAGCCCTGAAAAAAAAAAAAAAAAAAACAACCAGTCAGTTGGAAAAAAATTAAGAAATTAAGCACGGTAACTCTCAAATATTCCTGATTAGGAATTTCAACCACTCCCAGTTCTCATTTAGCTTTTGAACTAAAAGAGGACTTTTCACAGATTCAATGAGATCCAATAAACACAAGAGCTGGACTACTTTTGCTGCTGTATGTTCTCTCACTGACATTTTATATGAATAGATGAGTTATGAAGAAAACAGAATTTAAGTCTAACTAACTGCAAATACTTGTTTCACAACTGTTACATTGTAAACATGCTGTTATGGTGCCACATCTGTACTGTTCATTTCTCAATGAGAAATGAAAAAGGAGGATAAAATTACAATGTTCTCTGTTGGTTTTGTTCATTTTGTATCATACATGAGTTTAAATAATTTTTAAATACTTGGACATTAATATATTTTGTTAAGTAGCCATGATCCTAAACACTAGTAGATTATTTCCATTTACTAATACAATTTTTTAACTGCGACTCAGTTCTATCAGACAGAAGGAAGGAATTGCAAATAAAACCTTTGTGCTCATTTATCTGATTGCCGCTTTCAGTAGCCTCTTCAAGTGCAATGCTGCTAAACATTTTCGTTTAATAAAAATGCTTTTTACTGTTTGCATTTTCTGGTTGCACATTCTATATATCCATGACTTTTCTTTAGTCTGATCCTAAATATATTTGGGAAACTGTTGCACAACAATCATACTCACAAACAAAGCTGAAACAGAGAACTGGCAAAGATTTCTATGAAAATTGAAGTATTAATGACCTGTGCTATCTTAACATTGCAAGTTCACATCCCTGAAGAAAAGACCGATTCAGCCTGTAGAAAATGATTTGTTAGAAACAGAAGCTTTTTATTCCACATGGATGGATGTTCAAGTGCTCTCACAGCACTATTTCCAAAGAATGCCACATGACATCAGGACAAGGTGATGGACTGCAGCAATTAATGTTCTTCACCCATTAGGGTGGAAGGAAAAAAAACCCTCGGCAGAAGACAACACTATTCTTTTTTTTAAGTCTCTGTTTCTGAGGCTTGAGAGTGGAGCTGAGCTGAAAGGGACTCAAAGGACACACTAATATATATGCAGAAGTTAATTTTCATGCCATCAGAAGTCTTTATCATTTCTGGCCAGCCAATACAGAAGGACATTTTAAGGTATCTGAAAGGTCATCAGACGTTTTATTTCCAGACCTTATCCTTTTGAATTCCACAAATTGAGGAAATTACCCTGGCCAACAACAACAAAAAGTAGTACTCCATAAGGAAACAAACATAGGGAGATGATTTCAAATTTACCCATTTCTGGGTTTTACTTATGTATGATGATTTCACATTATCTTTAAATCATACATCAGTGCAATTTTTGATGCACAGGTATGCTTCAAAGATGAAATACATTCAGAAGAATGCCCTCAATCTGATGTATGTTCAGGACTTTATTTCAGTTAAAGAAGCATAAAAATTATGGATTTTCTAGGCAAGACTCTTACAATAAACTCACACTTTTGGAATTCCCTCCATAAGTATGCGAGGAAAATGCAGAAGCTAGAGATTAGCACTAAAGCAAAGCAATAAAGATTAGTATACATGAAATGTTTTAAAAGAAAAATGTAAACAGTGTAAAATCTAGAGAACAATATGAAAGGTCACTATAATATTCATCTCTCCCATTTCTTCTAAGCATTCTGCTTGCCTGGAGGCTGGAAAATAATGTGTATGGCTCAAGTAACATATACAAAATTCATGGACAAATATAGTATGCTTGCACCAGTTAAAAAATAACAGTTGCAAAAGTAAAAATGCAGAGATTAACAATACTGGTGTTGTCAGATTTACTCATTAGTAGCTTTGGTGTGCATTGTAGCTCTGTGTGTTTTGTCTGCCTATCATGTACAGGAATTCAAGCCTATTGGTACAGCTCACAACAGAAGGGCCCAGCCTTTTGTTGCAGCAGCAAATATTGATGACAAAAGACAGGTAGTGAGCTCCTCCTATAATTCTCCAATTGGGCTCTATTCATCTGGCAATATTCAAGATGCGCTTCATGGACAACTGAGGGGTCTCATTCCTAACTCATCGCAAAAGTGAGTATTAGCATTTACTTATAATATATGGCCATTTGTGGTATATCATTATCTGTTCTGTTTTCAATTTAAAAGTCCAGCTCTTGCTGTTTTTTTCTGAGAATCAGGAGATTATTCATTATCCAAAAAACATGGTGACCAATGAAACAAATTTTTCCAACACAGAGAACTATCCATCCAGCTTTCTAATAGCAATGCTGCAGGTAGCTAAAACTTGCCCTCTACATTGGGCTGCAACACTACCCTCCGACCTTCTCTTGTAACTGCACTTTGCTCTGAATGTTTCTGAACACAACCGTGATTGCATTTTGAGTACCAGGAGCGAACAAACTAAACATGGTTACTTCATGGTTAAAATCTGTAAACTTTGTTAGCTACATTTTAACTAGAAATGAGCATTTGTAGGCCAAAGACAGCTATTTTAACTCTTTTTTCTTTACAGGATATGAACTACTTTGAACACAAGCATAATATTCGGCCCAAACCTTTCATAATCTCAGGCCGAAGCAGGTTACAAACTTTGAGTGCTGTGCTCGATTTGATGCATGGTGTTATTTTTTTAATGGATGAATACTCACCATTGACATTAATAAAGCATTCTGTTGCATCTGAAATGTACTTATGGTACTAGATAGCCTAATTTTGAAATTAAACAAACAAAAATAATTAAATGGTTGACTTGCAGAGCTAAGTCTTGAAATTCAAATTTCTATTTCCAAAAGAAAGCAGATCTACACTCCCATCATCTCAGTTATACTGACCAGAGCCTGAAGTAAGTGTATCCATGACTCAGTTTACAGCACAGCACCAGATATTGTGTACTTACAGATCCCTGGCACTGTGAAATTCTTCTGTCCAAACGCAAATACATGTAATTTGCTAACTTGATAAATAAAAGATAGCTACATATTACATATATATTACATATACATATAAATAAAAGATAGCTTAAATATAAATAAAATATAGCTAAAGATAGATAGTTAGGAGCTAGGCCATTCAGAGATTACAAATTTGCCTTTCAGCAGACCTCTCTCCAGAGGACAACCTACTGCTGAGCCACAGCAGTGCCACAGACACTGATGCCACAGAGATGTAAAGCTCCAATGCAGGAAAGTTTATATATTTACATCTATCATTTTAGTATAATAATCCTCTTTCATAACTGGTGATGAAATTCCTCACTACCATTTACATTATTAAATACAGAGGGGGGGAAAAAAACAATTCAAACTGTGTGCATAAAAACACAAGGAAGCTCAAAAGAACCTGAGGGATGAAATATATTGTGATGTGATCCTTTATCTTTTCTAGCAGTAGCAGTTTTTACTATTGAATGTTGTACATTTAATTGAATTGATGTTCTACATTTAATTCTGAAAATCAAAAATGCCTACATTTTAATTATACTAATTTAAGTCTGACAAACTATACCAGAAAAACAGGATAATAAACTACTCTTGTGTACAAAGGACAATCTCATATGTACCATAAGTTTTGAGAGAAGCCTTAAATTTGTCAGTAACCTGACTGTAGAAGATGGTCCCATCCTGCAAACAAGAACTATGAATGTAGAACACCACCACAGTGGAGAAAAGCTGCTCAAGGACAGAACAGCCCTTAGCAAACACCCATGGCCTCTAACCATTGACAGCACTTACATACTGTGCCAAAACTGGCTTTTGGGACCAGTAGCTACCATTTTACAAGTAAAATGGATTTTACTACTGGATTTATGAAGATTCAAATGGGTGTAACAAGAGACTAATCTCATAATTCAGAAATGAAAATTACACAGTATTTTCCATGAAAATGTTGAAGTAAATGGCCATTTACCAGCATATCAGATGAGGAAAATAAACTGTAAAAACTACCCGACAGCACTGCAACAAGTTTAAGAACTTCAGTTGGACAAGGTCTGTCAGGTGCTCTAGCACTGGAGAGGTCTGCACTTGCAAACTGCAGAATCTCTGACACAGGGTGTTACACCTCCAATCTTGGTTGTCACCTGTTTGTCTGCTACTTTTTCACCAGTTTGACTTAATCCACTGCTAAACACAGCAAAAAACAAACCACTGCCTTGGCTGTAAATATCACTTTAGGACAAACAGCTGACGCTAAATAGGACTTTGACTAAAACAAGACCTGATTGTGGACTGTGACTTTGAGCTAATGGATTGGACATTGATGCATTTTGGACTTTGGTGAAACTAACTGGAAACTGTGTTTAATATATAAGTTGTTAGTTTTTTTTTCTTTTTTTTACCTATAATTTATTCTGTTTTAACATTACTTTGGCTTAAATAGGGGGAGCGAGAGTTGTGCTTTTTCTAGTCTTTTCCTGCTACTTTCTATTTACTAACATTATTAGCACTGAAAAAACTTATTCTACTAGGATCTAAAGGTGGTATTGATTCTTCTAAAAGAAAATACTGTAAATACATATGTTGCCCTGTGTCAATTTTTTGGCTGGCTCATGCTCAGTGATGATGCACAACTATATTTGCATTAAGCCTTGCCTACCATTTCTGGAATGCTTTTGTTTGACATGTCTTTGATGAAGAAGGACATATTTCCCTTTAAAATTTTGAGAAAGTGGTCCTGCACAAATTCCCTTCTGAATCAAAGGGAAAATTTTGGGTTGTCTACTCCACCCAAGAGTAGCTACTGGGCGGAGTTCTGTACTATCAAACCGGGAAATAGAGCATTGTACCAGGTTTACACAGTTTGAAAAGAACTAACTGTTCACAACCCTGATACCAGGTTGGAGGACAGAGATGAAGCATTTCTTGTGCCTCAGCTCAGAATATCACATAAATGGTAACCAGTGACTGTAGAAAGATTTGGTTATGTGCTGCTACACAGCAACAGCAAAGAAATGAGAAAGAAAGCCTGTCACATGAGAAAGAAAGCCTCTGAGGTACTATAGAGAGAAGATTGAAGTGTTCAAAAGAGTGACACTGAAAAAGATTTCAGGCCCAATGTCACATTTTTTTGCTAATCTTTTTCCAGATGTGTTGAATTGGTGTACAGTAACTTTGGTAAAGTCAAGCAACATTAATATTTCTAAAAAGTGTACATCTTATTTTTATATATAAATTATATATAAAATCTACTCCAAATGCAGTAAAATTAATTCTCTGAATATGTACCCATTGTTCTTGTGAAGGGCCACTTTACATTCTACTGGAAACACTATAATTTAGAAAAGCAAAAGTAAGCCTGGATGGTTTAGTATCTTTTCTTTGTAATGAACAACAAATCTGTTTTTAAAAAATTGTTCAACTAGTTTTAAAATATTAATAACGATCTTGCTGTAAAATTTAAGGAAATCTAGGAAATGTCACATTCATTTTTTCACACTACTTCCTAGCAGTGTTTTCAGCAGTGGAGTGAGATGGTTGTGAGGTGTAGCACTGGAATGATGGGTCTAGGATTTCAGTCCTGCAGGGGTTTATTCTGTCTCTGACATGGACAACTCACATAAACTTTGTCTGCTACCCTTTTTCGAGATGTTAAGAGTTATTCACTTAGAATAAAGAATTTTAGGGAGGCTTAATTAATCTGCAATACAACCTAGCATTAAAAATGTAAAATAGTGTTATATTTTAAATTACTCCATCTATCAATGGATTTTTACTTTCTTTAAAGAAAATGTATCCCAGAATTTTAAGGACTGCTTTATAGCTGGCATTGATACTTTTTACACAAAAACTATTTTGAATGACTACACATACTTTTGCTTTTCTCTACTGTCCATACTTTTGCTTTTCTGAGCCTGTTCCATTCACGCTTTTCAGCCCCGTTAACATCACCATGTCCCTATACTTTTGTCTTTGTTCTCTCTAATCCGACGCACACTGCGCCCTTTTCTGCACTCTGGCCATTAACACAGTGGATGCAGCACTCCTTCGGGGCTGGACTGTGGCAGTGGACGCAGCACCCCCTCTTCAATTAGCACGGTCAGCTCGATCTGCCCCACCGAGCTGAAGGCAGTGTCTAAGATGGCCCCTAATGTTCCCTTGGAAATGGAGCTTCCCGGTGTCAAGATTGTACACGCTCAGTTTAATACACCTATGCAGTTGTACTCCGATGACAATATCATGGAAACACTGCAAGGCCAAGTTTCTACAGCTCTGGGGGAAACACCGGTCACAAGGTAATTAGAGCAGTATCTATAATATTTATGAATATACAAATTTTAAATATACCAAAAATCATGAGCTTTAATAAAATCACACTCTTTCTATGAAAAATGGGAAAAGGATTAAACTTTTAAAGATTAAACTAAGTAATTTAAAAACCATTCAATATTTTCACTAAAGTACTTGTAATTGCTGAGTTTTAACCCAAAGTATTAAAGGAGTCTTTCAAAATTTACAAATAGATATTTCATAGGTAATAATCTTAGAATTGTGGCTCATAAATTTAAAATTATTATACTACCTTGACTATTGGCTGACTGACCACTCCAAATCAAGTTCCTGATTCCCTCCAAAATTCAGAACCATTTATTACTATTGTCATTGTCTAACAATGAATTAATAATAGCCTCTTATTAATAATTCATAAAATAACAATTAATAAAATTTCTTTCAACTGTTGAGATTCAGATTAGGAAGATTAGGACATTTTGTGGATGGTTATAGTGTTCTAGATACTTAACTCCCATTCAGGACAAATAGCTCTTGTACTAAAAGAGACAGAATTTACCGTAGGCCTGCAAGTCCATGTCTGACATTAATTTTATCCACTGCATGACTAAAAGTCAGGTAGGAACTTTATATATATGGATTACAATTATGAATACACAAGAAAAAGTTTTAAAGCACTATCCATTTTTTTCAAGGGGTAATTCACCATTCAAAAGTTGCTTTATCTTTACTTTTGCATAATAGTAACCTATTTTTCTATTTTACAACAGTACTTAAGTTAATAATTCATAATATGTATGGTGTAAACTAGAGCTAATTACTAATATTTTAAATAAGCAATAATCACTTGCACCACTGAGCCTTCTTCAGCACCTTGCAGAATTTGGCTGCTACTAACCCAAAAAACATATTTATATAAAAGTATTTAAGTTCATTCTATCTGATGAAAAGAAAACTGTAGTTCATTAACTCTTTGCAGAGTGAATTTACGCTAGTGTTTGAATATTTATGCTCAATCAGAACAATTAGAGAACAATAAACAAAAATTTTGCTGCTTCATTATTCTGAAATAAAGGATTAAGCCCAAAGTAATCAGACTTCACACTGCCTGTGACATCACCGGCTTGAGAATGAACTCTCTGTGCAGGTTTGAAGTGTCTCATGCTGTGGGATTGGTTTTCACTATGTATGCATTCAGAAATGTGAGATCACACATTCATGTCTGGTTTCTCCTTCTGTATGTAAATGCCTTATCACTTGTTTCATATTTAGAAATATTTTAGTAAAGAGGAGAGAATTCAGCAGTTTAATTAACCATTGCCAAGAATTGTAAAAACTAAGCCACTTCTATTCATTACAAGCTTCTGACAAGACAAGAAACAAGTAGTTTTTTCACCAGCTTAAAGATGGCTCAAACAAATCTACTGATTGATGAAGATCAAAAAATTCACATAAGCAACAGAGGTCACTGCCCAGCTGCTGCTGCTCTTACTGGGCCATTTGGCAGCTTGGATGCTACCCTGGGAAACAAATCAAACTATTTAAAGTAAAACCCATTCTAATTCCACGTGGAATTAATTGCTTATTTCCAGTGGCAATTTACGTAAGGTTTAACAGACAACAGGAAGCCAGTTGCAACAGGAAATTTAAAGTGGACATTTGTATGTGTAGCTGTAAGACAAGAGACTTCATCAAAGTAAATTTGGACATTTCTAATTACCCCCAGTAGTTGTTTGAAATTGACAGATGCCAGACATTCAGTCTAATTCCTGTCAGTGCATATACTCCTCTGCTCTTCCTCTCATCTACTTAGGATGACATTTATCATGAACAATTCAAAACATTCAGCACAGTTTAAAATATCATGAAATATTCTCAGTAAAATCTTTCCCTCACAGGTCATTTGAGATTCAACCATCAACTGCTGTTTGGACAATAAATTACTTTATATTTTTAGCATAAAATTGTCATTCTAAAAGGAAGCCTTGCCTCATTTTTATTAAATTAAGAAATAGAACTTTCATTTGTCAGTATTCATCTTACAATGTTTCCTATTATGCAATACCTATTTCACTCTGTTTTGCCATCTCCATTATTGAAATAAATAACAATTATTTTAGCCAAATAATCATTCTACTACCTAGTGATTGAGCCAACTTAGAAGTCATTCTCCCAAAAGATTTGTCTGATTAGGTTTTGGCTGACCTTATGTAAAGGCATGAGCTGTGATTTTAACAACATTCTTGAGGGCACCTGTGGTGAAAAGGGAATTTTACCAGAGCACCTGGTAATACAGCACATGATTACAGGAATGATGCTACTGTGAGGTTAAATGGCCTATTCTCAAATGCCAGTAGAGCCAAAACAGTAATTATGCAAATACTTTCATGAGCTTCTAGATTGATTTGTGTAACAATTGCACTGACTAATTTCTTTCAGCACTTTTTAAATCAAAGGGAGGCTATATAAAGCAATGCTACCTGGAAGAAAGAGTTTTTCAATAGTTGTAGGGATACATTGTCTTTATGTTTGTTTCCTGAATCATACTCTATGCCTGGTAGAGCTACTACTTTAAAGTCATGTTTTTTAAATGTTTTATCTGCTCTTCCTCCCTTTGATACAGTGACCCGTCTCCCAACTCAGTGTCTCAGTCTGATGTGTACAAGATGCTGCACGCCAACCAGGAGGAGCCCAGTCAGCCGCGCCAGTCTGGCTCCTTTAAGGTGCTCCAGAATTTAGTCTCCGAGGAAGGTGGTTAATAATGACATATTCTACCTGTTCAAATCATTTTAAAATGTTTGTGGGAAGGGGGAATCCGAGACAAAAATAAGAGAGATTAGAGATACAAGAATTTCTGAAAGCCCAAATCATTCCGTAACTTACAGCCACCACACAAGTCTCCTGCCATTTCCCCCCCTTGTTTGTATAGAAAGCAATCTCCCCTGTGAGTACAGGGCAGGTATTGATCACACTTTGCAGAATTTCTTCTCAGATTTTAAGATCGTTAAGATACAAAACTGACTTTAACTGAAAGATAAAAAGTTTTATCTGAGAGAATTTTTGGGACAAGCTGCTTATACTTATGACACCAAGAAAGAAAATACTCTCTTCCACATCTAGGAAAAGAGGAATTTAAACCAACTCCTGAAATCCCCTTAAAACCCATTCCCTCTTAATTCTAAATAAAAATTGAAGAGGATAATATAATTTACAGTCATATTTCCTTCAAATGAAGAAGTTTTGAGAATAAAATAACTAAAGGCTGCAAATTTGTTACATTTACAGTAAGCATAAAGAGTAAAACACAACCAAAATTAACCTTAAAAGTAAATATTTTAAATTTTAATGTTTAAATCTCCATGTTTACTAGAGAATGAATAAATATATCTAATTCTCTAAATATATATCATTGTGGGACTTTACTTAGCATTTGCTTGTGTATTGCTATTATTTTGTATTCATATCATGTTACTAATCTTTCCGAATTTGTTGCATGGTTAGTTATATAAATAAGAAGCTTTTTGACAATAGCTCCTGATTATGTTATGTTTCTGTGTTAAAGCCCATCCTCCTCTCTCTCCTGCTATATCCAAGATCTACTATCAGAGAATTAGGTGATGCCCATGAGAGAGTGAACACTGTATATATGATCTTTTTTGTAGTTGCTTTTTGGTTACAGCTACATAATATTTTTCCCGATTCCAAACAGACAGAATCTGGCCTACTAAACTTTCTTGGGGAAACTGCATTGTTTGTTGAGACAATTGAAAGCCTGTAAATATATCCAGAAGTATATGTACAGTACAGAATGTACAGAAAAGTACAGAAAAGTATTTAACTGCATCAGATGTTTTTATATTAGTCCATACATAACAGGATTGTTTTATTTCACAGATGGGCGTCCTGTGGGAACAAGAAGTGTGAAAGCACCTGTGACAAAGACACCTACTGCCATGCCTGGTGTCCAGAAAGTGCCATTGTGTGACAAATGTGGGAATGGGATTCTGTAAGTAGTTTCTTTTCAGTTTTAAAAATCCTTAGCTCAAAAACCACTGCAGACAACAGAAGTGCTTTCCCATAATGCTTCTAGAGAACAGAGATATAAAAATGTCTTGTTCTAAATCTCAAGTTATTAAACTCTACCTTCAACAATTTCCACACATATTATTTAAGTTTTCACTAAGTACCAGTAAGGTTATAATTGAGATTTCTTAGGACCTTTTGCAAGTAAACCATTAATACATAATGAAAACAGCAGTTACCTATGCTGTGCTATCTCAGGCTGTGATTGTCAAAAATTTCTTGGTAAAGCAAAGCATCCTTCTCCAAACCCAGTGGGAGTATCCAGAAAGCTCTGTAGACCTACCTTAAAACTACCAGATTTCTACCTGGCTGACATCACTAACTTCAGCAAAGAACACAGAAAATGACAAACTGAAAGAACACAGACACTAGGAAAAAGGAATGTGGTTTTGAAACTCATTTTGTCACCTTTTAGATCGGTTAGGCTGCACTTTCTGTCTTGTAACCAAACTAAAATGTTTCTTCAAACTCTTCATTTTCCAATGCACCCATGAAGTACATTATCAACTCTACATCATTTTATGCCACTCAAAATCAGCATCCAACCTTCAATTATATAGTAGTTTCCAAAGCCACGAGATGAACAACCATAAAGCCATAAAATAAATACCTAGAACACACTTTGTGTCATAGAATCATAGAATGGTTTGAAGTGAGGGTTCTTAAAGATCTAGTTCCAAGCTCTCTGTCATGGGCAGGGATGCCTTCTACCAGACCAGGTTGCTGCAGTTTCTTTTCTCACTCAAAATTCACATGAATTAATTGGCTTTTTTCTTTTCATTGTTTCCATATAGAGGAACGGTGGTGAAGGCACGTGATAAATACAGGCATCCAGAATGCTTCGTGTGCTCTGACTGCAATCTCAACCTGAAACAAAAGGGCTACTTCTTTGTGGAGGGCCAGCTGTACTGTGAAGCTCACGCACGCGCTCGCATGAGGCCACCAGAGGGATATGAAACGGTTACGGTTTACCCAAAGTGCTAGTCTCAGGTTAACACACAAATATATGCATGCACACAAAATGCCTTTACCAGCTTAGAACTGCAGTACAAGTGTCAGGACTTCTGCCTAAATCCAAAGTAGCAGCTTTTAAACCTTTCCTTGTGGGATTCTGGGGGAGGTGGAAGTCCCTATTAGCCAGCAATAGCATATAATATCCAGCAAAATTCTGCTAAAATATTGTCTTTGAAATTGTCAATATAACTCAAAGAAGCATAAACTAAAACAACTCTCCTGGAATACAAAAAGTGAAACAGCTAAGGTATTACATGAATGCTACAGCATATAATAAGTTCTGTAATCAAGACATTACTTTAAACATAAATTAAGTATCTATGCAAACACCAATACCATCAAAGTCTTACAGGCTGGACTGCTACAAATGGACAAACTTGACAGATCATTAGAAAAGCAGTTATTTTACATGGATAGTACAAACCAGGCAGTTGTTCATGTTTGCTATTATTCAACTAGCATTAATGTGTGCCCCAAATACGTTTTGCTCACTTTGCTTTGAATTTGGGGCTATGTTGCCTTAATTTTCTGATGCAGCAACTGTGATAAAGAATAAATGTCAAGTCACACAATAAAATGGCTAGCATAATAAAGAGTGGTTAGCATGAAGCAAAACAAAAGTTCTATGTTGTCTTAACGATTTGCAAAGACATCAACATTCACATCACTTTGCAGAAAATTGTTCTAAGGCATGCACGTACATACGTTGTTTTTTGGGAAAAGAACCTCACACTCTGATAGGAATTCATTGCAAATTAAAAACAAAAGCAAATTTTAAAACCCTTCAGCAGAAAACAATACTGGATTTTTGTATGTCCATCTTTCAATTTTCATAATAGAAACAATGGGGAAATATCATCACAATATCCTGGTTGCTGGTAAATTAAAACTTGGACAGCTATAAAAATAAACATTAATTAAAATATGCAGAGGCAAGATCTTTTATAAAAAGCCTGGTGAAGTCCTAAGGATTTAAAAAAAAAAAAGGCTGAAAGAATATGGTTTTATAATTAATTTCTGAAACTTGCCAAAGGTTACATTGCTTTCAGGTATGTGCCAGCTACATAAACACACCTAGCAGGCAAACCAAACTTTAACATTTTCAGAAAACATCAAAACAAATCATAAATTCTTTATTGGGGTATTTTGAACATGCTTTAAAGTAGAAAAATCTACAAAATTTTATAGCAAGTCTACAAGAAGAGCAAAAAAATAACAACCCAGTGACAAACAATCTTATATACTTTTTCCATTCTATATTGTAAGAAGCTTAAAATGTAAGTAGAATACAGAGTCAAAATAAGAAATGGTACATACTTTAAATTTATTTTTAAAATTCTCAAGTCTCAAAGATTGAAATACAATGTCCACATATTCATAGACTTCTCATTGTCTTAAAGTATTATTTCAGAATTCAAAGGTTTTAAAAATGTGTGTGTCACTGCTTTTATTACTTACATTTGTATATCAAAAGCAAAGATAAAAAAATGCATTGCACCCTTTTCAATGTTAGTTCCTGAAGTTAGTTATTTTTGGGCACAAAACATAATTTTGCTCCTCAGGTATCGTGGAGGCTATGTGTAGTATTAATATTTTTCCACAGGTAAAACCCATAAATCTGAAAATCCTTTTGAAAATGAGAGTGCACATAATGTCTATTTTTACAAACTTGAAATGTCATTGGTGTTTTAACATGTTTGTTTAATGTTCAAGTCTTTGTGGAGTAATTGAAGTTAAAAATAAATCTACTACATATGATAAATATTCTGTGTTTCTTTTCATCTGGTATGGAAAACAAGAAAGTGTGTCAAGTGACTTGACAATTACAGATGTTTTATTTCAGTCTGACAGAGAAGCACACCTCAGACTTATCAAACTCCTGGCAAGAATATAAGACAATTTTTATATTAGGCATTTGAGTATACAATCCGGGCTTTCTCAAATGGAATGAGATCATGTGCTTTCAAAACTAAAGACCCAAAACTGCTCTCTTAACAGACCAAACATGCCAATTGTAAATGTGGGGAAACTCTTGGAAATGCAGATACTGTTAGGTTACAAACAAGTCATAGAACACAACCTGATGCTGCAACTTTGGGCTAAGTTCAGTGGTATTGCATCATCATGTAGTGCTATTTGAAAGGTTCAAAGTTGGATGTAACTTTGACAGGATTAGAAGGTAAGCCTATCTAATTGCAAATATTGACCTATATGAACACCTGTACACCAATATAACATAAAGGAAACCACAATTTTCAGTTAATGCAGATTCTGAAATCCCTGATCCTGATAGAGGAGAAAAATAGGAAATCGC
This sequence comes from Climacteris rufus, assembly GCA_013398175.1. NCBI lineage: Eukaryota > Metazoa > Chordata > Aves > Passeriformes > Climacteridae > Climacteris > Climacteris rufus. The sequence continues at coordinate 1,164,483 of VZRZ01002180.1, read as the reverse complement.
ATTCCACAGTCACTTCAGTCTGGGAGAACTGAATATAGTTTAAATGTGAGGCCAAATTCTTTCTCTTAGTAGAGTGGCAGTGGTTCCTGGCACAGAAGTTGTCCAGCTAAAAAGTACCCACTTTATCTTCTGGTCTCAGAACAGTGTAGCCAATCAATCATGATAGCAGCTTGATGGCACTATGCCTCTCAGCTATGTCTAGACTCTTACATATATTAATTACAAGCCAAAGGCAGGCATGGCATTTATTTTTAGAAGCAGAGAAAGGTAGCAAGTGTGACCTCATACGCTTTTTATCTCCACTCTTCAGAAGTTGATCAACAGGTGTGAAAAGCTTTCCTCAGCCATGCTATGCTGCATAAACAGCAGAGCTATTCTGGAAGATGTTAAAAATGTATATGAAACTGTAATACCCCAAATGAGGAAGCCAAGAACTGCTTCTGAAAATACTTAGATTAATTAATATGGTACTTTTGAATCAATTCTTACAAGACATGCTTTTGTTCTTTTAAGTAATGCAGTGTTGCCAACAATCTGAAATCTAAAAAAGTACTCTAAAGTAGTTAAAAGAAACTGTGCTGTTTCCATCAACTAAATAGCTTCTTTCATTTTTTTCAACTACATTTCATCACTTAAAAAATTAACTAGCATTTTTGTTCAGATTAGAAGTGTGCTATTGAAAGTAAACCTCCCATCGTTCCCACGGACTGCATTTTGGTTCACATCACACAAAAGCTTCAGACTGCACAAAGTGGTCTCCTTTAGGATGAAATTCAACCAGAAGTTTTTCTCTGGGAGCACTGCTAATGCACACCAACCACTAACGGGAACTCTATCATAGAGTCAAACTAGAGCTGAATAGACCATCCCTGAAACACTGTATTACGGTAGATGTCAGGTCCTCAATACCAACTGATCTGCTCCTACTGCAACTCGCTGCATTCTAAAGCACACACAGCTTTAAGAATTGCTTGCAAGTTTCATAGAGGAAAGGCTTCCTAACAGAAATTAAATTACTGACTGCTTTTTCAGCTTCAGAATTTGGACCTGATTTCAGATATTACAAAGCTCAGAGTTGTCTAATCAAGACTTCTGGTTCAAATTTCTATAAACCAATCAAAGAGAATAACTGTGCAGTTGGGTATAGATCTGACTTGCTTGTCAAACACATGCACTTGATTTAAACTCCATTCTAGGGGTCTTTTCACAAGGACAAGACCATTATTTCCCTAGTGGGTTCATACACTTATCAATAAAATGGTGGGAAATAAAACATGTTTGTTGGCATGTATCCTGCAAATTCTATCTCTGAAGGCAACCATACTCTGCAGATTTGCCCATTTCAGTTTCCTTTTCTTCCTTCTGTCATCCAAGCAAGCTATTCAGATAGCTTCTTTTGAAATTGTTAACAAGAAATTTCCACAAGTAGATTATTCTTTTTTTCTCAGTGTATAAAGTTTTGAAATAAAATGCATACAAGTCTTCGGTTTATGGTCAATGCCACCATCTAAAATCTTTGCCTCCACAGCATCTGCTGGATAAATAATATTATCTACACAATGTCTGGGTTCACAAAGGATTTTGTTTCTATATATGGTAATGTGCACATTTGTTTTAGCATTCTCAGGGAGTGTTTTTAGTTACATGCACCCTACCTAATCCTCCCTCTCTGCACACCAGGGCATGATCCAAAGACCATTAAAGCTTTTAGGAGAGTCTTGAAAGATTACATATTATATTACTCTGAAAAAAAAAAAAATGCTCTTTGGCACAGGCTAGGACAGTTGTCCAAAATAAAACTTTAAAGAAATACTGTTTTATACAGTTCATGTGCTGACAAAGTTACAGCTGTGTTAGAGTGACAAATCACAAAACACAGAAACTGTAGAATAGTTAAAGATTATTATTACTTTTACTCAGAAAATAAAATATTCACTAAATACTAACAGGATTCTGAGAGGAAAAATCTCTTGCAAGCTTTCCATAATTTTTCTTTTCATGATACTGCTCAAAACCAGATTTATACAGATTTCTTATTCTTTGTATAATGATTTAAAAAAAATAGTATCTTCTCGATTTAAGAAGTTTTTAATCATCCTGCTGAAAAGGGAGTTTATAAAAAGTTAAATATTAATTAGACCAGATATACCAAGGAGATATGACTGGAACAATATGTTCAATGGCAACCAAAACAAAAAAAATGAGAAAAACAACAGTTAATACGTGCAGCCAAACTGCCTCGGCACATTCAGGCCAAAACCAAGTTTCTGTATTACAACAAAGAGCAGTGTTCTGATTTTATGCAAAACCTTTAGGGTGTCAGTAGTAACTCTTTACACTTCTGGCACAAGGCACAGAAATAGCCAGTTCATTTACAGAGAAAGGAATCTGAGTTCCCCTACACCAGCTTTGCAGGGTAATTACAAACGGCTCACAGCCTGTGCAAATTCAGAAAGCACAGGAATAGGTACTTTCTGTGAGGAAGAGTAAATCCCAGAGAATCTATGATTACATAAATGACAATCGGTCTTTCACTCTACTTACAAGCAAAACATCCTTTTCATATATTGACTATTCCATTTGTGTAGAACTCATTCAATGCATTAATTATAAATGAATGCTATCTATCTAGTAATCATGTTTCTGAAAGAAATTTCTCTAATTGGCAGTGTCACAAATAATTCTCATCACTGCCTAACTTTGTGGAGTTTGGACTTCCAAAATTTTTACTTCTATATCTTGCACATTTAAGAAAGTTGCCAATAAAACTGCCAGTATTCTGGTTTTCTAATATTTTCCAAGAATTGCCTTCCTTTCTGCTGTTTTACTGTTGCAAATTCCCTCAATTTCATTTTACTTTCACTGCAAGGATATCCCTACTTTCCAAACTATGGTCATGTTTACAGAGAGCTTCTGTTCACTGTTCCAAATCTCTTGCACCTCTTTGAGCAAGTCAGTTCTAGACTATACACCAGCAGGATGTAGGATGTAAAGCCTATACTTTTTTCAAAATTAAATTCTTCCACTGTCTGCCTTACAGAAAATCCTACAAGAAAAGCATATACTACAAGATTAGTCAGAATCAGAGATAGTCTAAGTGTATCAGCCACTGTTCTGAGAATAAAAAATAACTGGTAGACCACAGTTAAAAATTCAGACTAAGCAGACAAGGTAGTATGGAAAGGAAAATGGCATGTTGATTTATAAACATTTTTTTCACACAAGGTTGCTGGACTGAGGTTGAAACAAAGAAGATGTAAGAATTGGAAAGTGAGAAATAATGCACAAATAATCACTCAGCACAAAGAAAGAAAACACAGAGTATGAAAAACTAGTCATACACCAAAACACCAGCAAGATCTTTTATCAGCTGATCCAATTACTGGCTGGCTCATAACAATTTCTCTCTTCCCTAAATAAAAATGGATTGGAAAAAAGAGAAACTACGTAAGGATCCCACACTGTGTTAACAAGGCTGGTTCTATAAACTTCCCCTTGAGTATAAATTAATGTATGACTACACAGTCTCAGGGATTTCAGAAGATTCTTTAATCCTAGTACAGGACTATAATTCTAAAAATGTTTACTTGTTTCTTCTCTGCCTCATAATTCATCTAACCTTTTCCATTCTCACTCCGTCTTGGTATGAGATTCTTCTCTATGAGCACAAAGAGCACCATCCGGCTCTGGTAATGGTCTTCCCTACATACTTCCTCTTCATTGTTCATTAACAATTGGATTTTTTTAATCCAGAGCTACTCTCATCCTTGACAGAGTATGAAAGTGTAGTGCTTCAGAAATTATGCATGGACACACAGTGCTGGTTTTCCTTACAAGTCCACAAAAATGCCAAGGTACGTTCTCTTATTAAGTGTGAAGTTTGAATTACCCTGTGACATTTTTCTTCAAAAAACAGATGGTGCTTTTGATGTCTGTTAGCAAAAACTGTAGCAGTTATTGTCCTGCTCTAGGCAGAAGTAAGGACTGAGTAAAATATGCTTTACACTGATAACATCTGGGCAAATAACAAGCTGTTAAATCAATCATGGTTCTACTGTGGCATATAAGGAAAAAAAGGCAAAACCTTTGAGGCTTTCAGAAGGCAGTGTTGCACTGGACCTCATTGCTGTTTGCCAAAAGACTTTTCATGGCAATTAAATTTCCTGGAAACAAGGCCTGAATGCTGAAAGAGCTCAAATTCATGTTCTCAACACAACACAAGAGATAATACAGTAATCTAATAGTAGGACAGTCTCTTTTTTCCCAAAACTCCAAGGTCAGACAAAAATGTTAAGTGTCTAACCTAATATCTAACTTACCAATAACAAAGGATGGTAAAAAATAATTAGTAGAGCAGAACAACAAGAATAGTTACACTCATACAGATTCCTACATGAGGGTGGGCAAGTTTGCCACAGCGGTGATACCAGAATTCTCTTTTGAATTTATGTCTTAAATGACTCTGCCCTTGATACTTCAGACATATGTGGAGAGGTCAATTTACATAAACTGAGAGCAGCTCTGACTCCTACATTGCCTCTCAAGCTGGAGAACCAACCTGACATTTCCAAGTATTTAACAGATTTTGTCTCTGTGATCACCCAGTCAGACCCCAATGCCTCACATACTTGTACATTCACTCTTATCATGTTTCAATAAACCTGTCAAGCTTGCACCTGTTCAAAGGTTGCTGGAACATGTCAACTCATCATCTCACAATAATCAAGAAGTGACAGCTGTCCCTGTAGCTGATTCTAACATTTCTATCATAACAAGGGACATAGACAAATTTCATTAGCTGTTTGTATTTAGCCTATATTGCCCTAAGAAGATTCATGGGGCTATAAAGGCCTGAGTCATGCACTCTCATGACAAACTGGCATCTGATACTGCAAGTTATGACAACAATGGTCTGCTTCTGAATATGTCTCTCTTCTTTTCTTTCTTTTTCCTTTTGTTATTAAAAGCAGTTAGGGAATAACTGTTGCTGATTTTTTTTGTGAAAGCTTTCTTTAGGGAAGAGACAATCAAAGTCAAACACCAATTAAGGAAAATAGTAGCCATCCTTGCCACTTCTTGAACCTTCATATTGAGAGAGTAATGCCAGACATTTTTCTAAAACTTTGTATTAGATGATGTTGAAGTGTTTTGTAAAATAAATCAATATCTATGCAATATTTTAAGGTTTGGGAATGTATTCAGCAGTTTTTCAAAACATACAAGTTCTGATTTTATTAAAACTATTAGCCTCTAATCATAGAGGCTTATTGCAAGTATCATTTTAAAAAGTTAAAGAAATAAAAAAGAAGGAAAAGGACAATTCTCCTCAGATCTTCAAGAAAAAACAATTTACCTTCATCCTCAGAGAATGTCTCTTCCACCTTAAAATGGCTACCGTTTAAAAGGCAAGAGAAAGCCTTAATTCATAGACTTATCAAAAAAAAAGACATTTTGAAATTGATTTTTCTCCTTTACTGGAATTTGTTCTACAGTTCATATATTCTTCCTGAGGCCAGGAATAGATACTCTTTATTAAAAAAAAAAAAAATTTATTTGCTTTATCTTTTCAAGATCAGGCTTTACCTCCACATCCAATTCATTCATCCACAATGCACAAACTATTTTCGATTAAGTGACCAAGAAATTACATACTTTCAACCCACAACATTTTTCTTTTTTCACCAAAACCTTGAACATTAGGTTTCATACTAACCTGCTGCAGCACTTCCCAGCTTAAAGGTGATTTAGTCAGCAGCCCTCATCTCTTATGGCAAAGGGTGAGGAATGAGAAGAATGGGCCACTCTGGTTACCACATGAGCACAATGGCACCCACATGGTCCCATTCCAAAACATCTTCTGGGGCACACAGGGGATCTCCACCACCTGTACACAAAGCCTGGGACTGTGCCACAATGGTTCTGGTGAGAGATTTCTTCCCTGTTCCTGCCTTGGTAGCCAGCTCTCCAAAGAGCCTGCATGTGCCAAGTCAGAGAAGAAAAAATAGCAGTTGAGAGGTCTTGAAAGTTAGTCTCAAAATACTCTTCATCACACAGGGTGCTGGACATCATCTCTGCATAGATTTTACCATCCCTGTTAGCTGGCCATGTTAAGTGGTTCTTGCTCTTGTACATACTTGTACATACCAACTGGTCACTGCATTTTTTCTTGACTTCCATTAAGTGCATGCCTAGCTCTTAATTTTTAACTTTTATTTACCCCCATATATTCCAAGAGATTTTTTTTCTTCTTTTTTTTTTCTGATAAATTACTGATAAACTTAATTTATGAAGCCTAGGAAATTCCAGTAGCATCTTTGAAGTAAATTTTAGGCTTAATCTACTCGGCTTGTTCTCCATTTTTTACTCTCTGAACACCATTAAAATCCGAGGCTGGATTATTAATTTTGTAATCTCTTCCAAACTTGCTCAACAGCTTGAAAATTGTTAAGAATGCTTAAAAAAAATCTTTACATTTTAAATCTGCTACATAACTTCAATATCTTTTGGAAGTGGTTTGGGGGGGCATTGCTTTTTTTCCTTAAGGACCAGATTATTCCTCAAAACTAGTAATACAATTGCCTTGTCTTTACTCAAATAACTGCATGCTGATAAACAAATCCTGTATTTCAGAATCCTGACTACTCCTTCCTTCACTTTACTCATCAATACTTCCTGAATTTCATTCGTTTATTGCTAAATTTCTGGCAATTTCCTGATGCATGCAGCTGCTCCGTTTCACCTACTCCTGTCCTCGGTTTTCAGTTTCTTTTTCCTCCACATCTCTTGTGAATATTTTGGGTGGTTTTTAATAAGAAGTGTGTTGTGATGGAGCTGCAATTTAGATGAGTCCTTATCTCAACAACAGATAATTATGTTATTATGGGCAAGACCTCCTGAGAGAAGGAAGGTCAGCTACATAAATCACCACTGACTGCTAACAAAGAAAAAAATAAAACTGACTAAACAATTTCTTCATTTTCAGACAATTAATTAACAGCCCCACTACTGTCTGCTGTGATTTCAAGCAGTGTTTAATTTCCTGGCATGTCTTTACACACTGGACAGTTTTCCTATACTTTGCATAAGAAGTTCAAACAGAATATTCTGTTACTTTTCATTGGTTTTCTTCTTGAAGAAATACAGACAACCTCTCATGGGTCAGTATCTGGATGTGGGTTTATAGGAAAGTGCACAATGTAGTTTATTTCTAAACAAAGCAATGTGCTGGCCTTCTTTCAGATAAACATGTACATCTGAATTTTACAACGATCCTATTGTTCTCAAGCCAAGACTTCCATTATGTTTTCAGGTCAAGACCTCCATACCCCTTTTCTGTTTGTCTTACATTTGGGACTAAACACTTTTCTCTCTTTAGGAAGCTGTCATATTTTCAAACAGCTCATCTCGTTTATTAACAGCAGACAGGAGCTGACAACTCCAGAAGGCTTTTCTTGTTGTGCCTACTGGCTTGGTCTTACTGGCTTTTCAGGAATCCAGTAAGATCACAACACAGATATGCTGAGAACAGTCTCCACTGCACACAAACCCCATGACAGCACAAACAGGCAGCAGAATACCATGAAGAAATTTCTCTTTCAGGTTAGATTTATAATTTCAGTATTTTAAACTCTCCTTTTGTCTCTAAACTGGTAGTATACCATAGGATTAACTCTCTCCCTGACTGAGATTCACACACATACTTCTGCTAAAATTAACTTGATATGTATGCCAATTCCTGCCACATGTAGTGACAGAATTTACCGTCCCTACTGGTTGTATCTTCACTAATAAAAAAGATGCAATATTCTGAGAAATTTCTATCATTTGGATAGCTTATATAAGGAGCTGATAAATTAATTTTACATTTATTCAATTGAAACAGTGAATTTTTCTTGCATCACTAGTTCATCCTTCTTCCTCCTGTGCTCCTTGAAAGCAATGCTTTCTGCTGTCTTCCAGACCTTTCACGATATAGTATAGTTTTTTTATAACTTAATAAACATTTTTTAAGTTACCTTTGACAAAACAACCTAATATAATAACAAAAAAAATCCTACTTGATTTGCTAGCATAGCTTAAGCTGAAATGCCTGACTCAAAGATCAAAACCAGTAACTGTTAAACAGCCATTCCTGAAACTTTAAGAGAAGAGTTCTCCATTTACTCCCAGTAAAAGGTTCCAATTCTAGCGAAGAGCTCTGAAGAAACACCTCTGGAGACAACATTGTCACTAATCTTCGAACAGAATTCATAAAACTCTCCAAAACTGTAAACAGGGGACAGATTTAAGCAACAGATTTTATGCTGTATTATTTAGGGATTGCATACATAAACCAAAGTTTGTTTTTCCCGTTGTGATGCCACAAAAATTAAAAATAAATTATTTCTCAGTTGGTAAGTAGCTAAATGTAAGCCTTATGTTTGTCAGTGTTGTGTAATACTGCTGGCCTAATTCCAGACACTAAACTCTTCAGCTGTCCCTCAACAGGTGTAAAGCGGTTTCGCTAACTTTGTACTTCTGCAAAAACACATTAGAACTATTTGGAGAGCCTGAAAACCTGGAGTATTACAGCTATGCCATTCTTAGGGACTTACAGTCATGATCCCACCTTGAGTCTCTCACCTACATAACTGCAAACTACCTCTCCAAAATGATGCTCAATTGACAATTATCAATGTCTTTGTCAGTCTGTTCAACTTTCATCTTCAGATGCTATAAACATGTGTAAACCTTTAGCATAAGCACTGAATGACAAGTCCCATGAGTAAATATTACAAAGCTCACATTTCTTCAACATCTCCCACCACTGACCTAGTTAACCAATTTTATTACAAAAACCTGGGACTGTGCCACAAGGGTTCTGCTGAGAGATTTCTTCCCTGCTGCTGCCTTGGTAGCCTAAGAAGTCCTGCTCCAGCAAGACTCTGAAGAGTCTCCATGTCCGAAGTCATTATATTAGAGTTTTTTTTAATTTGAATGTGAAATTAAAAGGTTATGTTTGACCTTGTTCTTTCACCAACAAATCCTGCCAGATCTTTGGCTTTTATGCAATATTTGGTTCAAAAAATACATCTAATTTTCACCACGTAACTGTTAAACAAGCTTTAACAAGAAAGGAGGAAAGAAGGAAAGGAAGAAGGGAACAGAGTGAACGAGAGAGAGCGAGAGAAAGAAAAGGAGGAGGAAAGAAAGAGAAAGAGAGAAAGGGAAGGCAGGAAGTAAGCAAGGAAGCCAGGGCTGGGTCTGAGGGCCATGCGGGCTGTGTGAAGGGGCTGCTGCCACCACTGAGGGCAGCCGGGCAGCAAAGACTTCGCATGTCCTCCCTTCCCCACCTTCCGCTGCCATCCTGGGCCTTCCCGGGCTGGTGATCCACAGAAGCCTCCAGCAGGGAGGAAAAAGAGAATGGAGAAGAGGCAGTGCTGGAAGGAAGGGCTGTCCGTCCTGCCCCAAGCAGCGCGGTGGTGCCCCAGGTTCATGTTTGGCCACGCTTGCTTCGCCTCTTTCAGAGACACTCACACTTGGCGGGAGTTCTGGCTGCCCCCAGGGGCCTTCCCAGCACTGATGCTCCTGCAGATGATCCTGGCCATGCCAGGAATGGCAGCAGGGCTCAGACAATCCAGAGCAGGAGAAATGAGTAATTACGTCCTCACTCAGGCTGAACAGTGAGCTGAATTCACAGAATATCCTGAGTTTTCTTTCAGAGAGTATGGCAGTACTTAGAGCTGTCGGGAAATTTAGGATAAGCAGTAAATAGATGCTGGTAAATCGAGATGTCTCACTTCCTAACAGTCTGCTTGTGTTCTGGTTTAGAACGATGCTTGATACTCATCTTTTTAAGAAGATCATCAAAACTAAAAATTACATATTTTTAAAACAATGCTTAGACAACATAGCTGAAATGAAGTACGAGCTATAATTCTACTAAAGGGAAACAATGACTGTAAGTTTCACTGTGGGCCACATGGGGCATAACTGGGATAATATGTGCACTGATACTCACATTTGAGTATATTCACTTCCTTTCACTGCAACATATATTCAATTTGCAACCCAAATTACTCATTAGAAAGCATGTTTTTTAAACCTACTTTTATAAGATTCCCATTAAGCAATAAGATGAAAATGCATATAGAAATACAACTTCAGACTCAGTAAATAACTGTAAATTATATTATAGCTTTATAATTAAGAACAAAAATATTGCAATCTCAATAATTAAACAGATTGGATTACCTTTTATAGCTGAATTCCACTTACCACATTTTATTTGCTTTGTTAAGAGTTTACAGTCTAAAAAGTGTACTCTTCATTTCACCTTTCATAGTAAAATGTCAGCTCTGCAGTTTTGCAGTTCTTTCCATTTAATGATCTGAAGTGAAAATCAAGAGAAACTTACTAGAATTTTGTAGAATATCACTGTACAAATTACAGAGTTTTTGCAAAAATGAAAAAAATGTGGTACAGACAGTCCTGTAATTAAATTTAAGGACTTGAATCCTTGTAAAGTCGAACTGATTTCAACAGAGCTCTGGGTGAGAGTAAGAATCTACACTAGCAAGTCCAACTATAGAAATATGATCCAAACATCAGAAGATAAGTCCTCCATTGCAAACTGCATAAGGAACTGTAATTCAGTGGGGAAGTAGATGCTTTGGAAAATGTCTTACTACATTTCTTAAAATGTATGAGCTTCTTATTTGCAATAAATTCAGTTTATAATTCTCATTCTGTAGACCTAGGAATAAGGAACCATAAATCAATGTATTCCTTAAAATTAATAGGAGGGAAATAGTAGTGGAGATTTTAAAAGACTAGTTTAAATTTCTCTTTGTGAAATTTATGTTGAATATGTGATTTTTTTCTCATTACAAATACTTTAATGAGTCCGTTGTAACTGCATGCATGAGCACACAGTGATAATGCACAATCAATACTCCCTTTTCAATTCTGAAACCTACATCACAGATAGTTGTGGGGTTTTTACCAATAGAACTATTTAATTTGGGAACATGAATTTTTATTCTTTTGATGAAACAACAATACAAACAATTACATTGACAAGAAGGCTACTCAGACCACTATGCCATTCTTTTTCCCTCTTACTTGATTAAAACACCAATGTATACATGGCAGGTTGTACTTCTTTCCATCAGTTCTGGTAGTTCTGGTGTACCACAAACTTTTGGTTCTTTCTTACTTTCCATTAGTAATGAGGTATTGGATTATTGGAACTGAAAAAGAGTGTGAGGAGTCCTTCCCCTAAGGAGGAAGGCGCGTCAGAGGCAGCGTGTGATGAACTGACCACAGCCCCCATTCCCTGTGTCCCTGCACTGCTGGCGAGGAGGAGGTGGAGAATTGAGAATAAAGCCTGGGAAGAAAGGTGGGGCGGAGGGAAGATGTCTCTAAGATTTGGTTTAATTTCTCATTACCCTGTTCTGATTCTGACTGGTAATATGCTCAATTCATTTTCATGAGTTGAGTCTGTTTTGCCTGATGGTGACTGCTGAGGGATCCCTCCCTGCCCTTCTCTCGACCCACAAATCTTTTCTTATATTTTCTCTCCCCTGTTCAGCTGAGAACAGGAGTGACAACAGCTTTGGTGGGCACCTCGTTTCCATCCGAGGTGAACCCAGCATGAATGAAAAGCAATGTGGAGTCATATGTAGCTTCTGGTTCTGTCTTGTCAGTGCAAATAAAAGTTTCAAACTATCCCTGCAATTTTACATGTATTACACAAATGCCAACAGAGAGTGAAATAAATAGAACAGCAATGGGGGAATAAGGAAAGTGTATTTCTTACCCTTCACATATGATATGTAAAAGACAAATCACAAGTGTGAAGCAGATTTCCCTAAGTTTTTCAAATTTTAATCAAGTATTTCTAAAATATTTTATGTTACTCATGGAGTATGCAAAAACTTCTACAGGCAAACTTAGAAGTCTCCATGTAAAGTGATTTCTCTAAATAACTAAAGAACTGTTTTGATTTTCTGCTTGAATTACATGAGACGGAACCAGAAAGTAAATTTATATAAGGGTTATAGCTTAGTAAGATAAAAAAGCAAAAAATTATGTGTGTATCTGCCTATATACGTGCACTGTGTACTACAAATGTCTTCTAGAATTGCAGTGGTTGTAGTCCAGAACTCGTTTTGAGTGCCATCGTCCAAAAGCTTCAGATGCTTAAGTTACCTAGTGTTATGTCTGCCAGCAGAGGGAGCCAATTTTATTCCATAAACATAGGGGGAAAACATTTTTTAACAGGAACATTCCTGGTCTTTTTACATTTATCAAGTCAGAAAAGAATAAAATATAATAATTTTTCAGTGACATCTGTATAGCGTGATTTTTAAGATCTCTGTGATCCATGTAGCCTTATAAGTAATTTGAATTTCAGAGGAGAGTAGGAACAAATTTTGAAAGCCAAGTTCCTTATACATTTCTCACCCTCTTAAAAATAATTCATTTCTTCATTTATTCAGTTTATTTAGACAGTAATAAACAGCTGTGCTAATCACTTTTGACAGACAGCATACAAAAAAGAGGAACTCAAAACAGCTTACTTTATCACATTTAAAGTAATGATGCTTGTAACAGACCTGCTTTTTGGTCCAGAGGGATGATGAAAAATCAGTAATTCTTTATTATTTGTAACATCTTTAGATTTTTTTAATTACATTTTAATTACAAAGGGGTCAGCAGAATGCCTTGGGTAAGGATGAAATGTGCCTCCTTTCATACTATCTGACAGAAAAAAAGACCTTTTCAAAGTGCTAATTTACAGTATAACTAAGTTAACTAAAATATTTTCCATGCAAAAGCAATTAATAATACTGAACAGTAGACTGCATCATATTATATATATATATATAAACCCCAAATATTTCTTAAACTTGCAATGGAAATGTTAAGGAAAATTTTAGTTATTATTTTGAGGAATTCTTAGTTTTAAATGTTCTTTCTTAAGTCTGGGTTTTGAAGAAATGATCTTAAAAATATGTCAGAGAAAGTAAAAACATAACACTAAAATGAATTGTGCTGTGGCAAAAAATAAGGAATTTCCTTTGTCACTTGGAGTTTATAGTGGTAAACTCCAAGTCCAGTACTTGTTACAGACAGCAGAGCTTAGGTATTATCATCAATAGGCTTTTTGACATATAGGGTTGAATACAGCATTGATTTCTCCTGAAAGGTTCTGTCCATTAATACCACAAGAGCAGCAAATTTTAGTTTAAAAACATGCAGAGATCTGATTAATTCTTTGCAATCTCCAAGAACAGCTAAACCCCAGTCTGCTGAGGTTGCATTCCTAAGAAGTGCAGCAGTAAGCAGTTTAATCAAAAATAAAGCCATTTTTCCTGTAATAATTTATATAGCAGAGAGGGCAAGTGTGCAGTAGCTTAGGAAGTACATGTAATTTAAATATTCAGGAAAAGCATATTTATTGTGAAGGATCCCATGGGAACTATGGGATCACCAGTACTGTCAGCCTGACAAGGTGCTGACTTTCTAGCAGCTAACTTTTCTGAATAGATTTCCATTCTGAAATATCTCAGCTGCTTCATCAATAAGGCCAACCATGTAACAGTTATTAGTGTGTAAGCATTTTTTCTTTCTCTTTTGGAATAGTTAAATTTTCCTTGCTATCATCATCTTCTTCAGATGAATCAATATCACTCAAATTAGTCAAGGGTAAAGGACAAAATAAAAGGAAAATAGTGGTTAGCAGAGCACAGTATTAAATCACTGACAACAGAACTCTAGACTGAAGAGTTGGAAAGTGACAGATCAAGGGGTGTTCCTGTATTAGTTACCTGGAGTGAACTAATAGATATTTATGCACCATAAACCCATTTCAAAGTGAAATTAATATTTAGTCTAAGAGGAATAGCATAAATTTAGCACGTTGCTCAAAAAAAAACCTGTATCAAGATGGAATGCTTTGTGGAATGGAATATTATCCATTTAGATTTTCAGAAATAATGACACTAATCAACTAATGAAGTGTGTTCTTATGTATTCCTCATATATAACTCCAGGCTTTATTTCTCATGCTCTCTAAGTCCTTCACATATATTTATTTGCATCCTTTTCATCCTTTTCCTCCTTTTTTCCCAGTGGAAACTATCCCACCTCCTTCTTTTCTGTGTTTTCATTTTCTGTACTGAATGCTTAGCTTTGACTCTGAATTTGTCTCAGCTGCAGGCAGCTGAATTATTTCTTCTAATCTTTTCCTTATCCTAGACCAGAAATGTCCTCTGGCTGCCATTTTTCACTACATATGATGAAAATATACAGAATAAATAAAACCAGTGCAAGCAAATTTGCAAATTTTCTTAGATTTATGAACTTACTTGAAAAAAGGAACAACGGGGTTTTTATACAGCATCTAGGGTAATGTGCTCCCATTCTTCTGACAACAACATAAAAGTATTACTGTGTGTTCAATTAGTGCTGTTTGTTATGATTGTATTCTTACTTAAGATCTCCAAATAAAAAATGAAGGTCAAATCCTGAAGGGTAGAATTCGTGTGGGATACTGCCAGATGTCTCAAAAAAAAATAGTAGATGAACAGTATCTAAACCTTTTTTACACAGGATGGTCATTAATTTGTTTTCCTTCCTCCACTTCGTAAATAAACATTAGCGATTGGAAGCTGAAGGTAACACCATAGGGAGCAAAAAGTTCATGTTAACTGTAATAAATAATCATTTATCACTAATAATAAAGACATCTTTTTACCTTTACATTTATTCCTTCTACCTCACCAGGTTCTTGCAGATGTCATTCACCTATAGTAAGGTTTGCATAACTGTAAAAACAAAATTATTTACTTAGGTGTTCAAAACTCAAGAAACATTCAATAAAATATTCTGCAAGAAGCAATATTGTGGGGTTACCCATATCCACTTTGTTTCTTTCCTGGATTAGTATAAAACTTATTTCCAGGAGGAATGTATCTTTATGTTTCAGTTGAGGACAGAAATACACATATAAGCCTCTTATTGTTCCATAAGATCTGCCAAATCCACATCTAAAATAACAAATGAACACATTAAACAATGTTTGCAAAAACTGCAGGTGTTCCATATCTAGTGTGCTAAAATAACAGTAAGTAGAAGACCCAAATAATATATACAACTCAGGAGTTAAATATAAAACCAATCAGATCTATTGTGCATGGATTTATTATTACAACAATTCCACACACAGTGTTATGAACAAAAAAAGAAACAAGATGGTGGCAGAGATAAAGCTTTAGGATATCTTAATAATATATAGATGTTTAATAGAAGTTGTTTTAATTTTGTGCCAACAAGGTGAAGCAACACTGATTCACAGAGACCCAGAGGAACAGGTTAAACAGAATCCACAGCTGATGACAGAACAGTAGATCAACAGAATTGTTGATCTGATAATGGAGTGGCAGGCAAGGTGGGCTACCTGTCTGAAAGAGGTTTTTTTTCTGGGAGATGTTAAGACTAGCAAACTTTCTGTCTTGTCACAGAAGGAAAGTAAAAGGAGGTACAGCTCATTCATTAGAAACACCTCTGTCTCCAATGCTGCAGGAATTCAGAGTATTTTTCAAACACCAACATACAACTCAGTATTTGCTGACAGGTGTATGACATGCTGTGGAAGTACTTGAGCCTACAGCCACTTCAGGAGAAAAGGACCGAAACAGACTAAGGAACCAGATGAATGGCAATTTGGTCCACTAAGGTGCAACGACAGTGATACAAAAACCCTCAGCCAATTAACCTTCTGTCCCCACACCCAATAACACAAAATAAAACAGAAAAAAAAACAACAATTGGGATATTGCATGATATTGGTCAACTACTCCATACAGCTGAGGTAATGTGCTTTGCCTTTACTGTCTGCAGTTATTGTGGGGAGACAGTGAAGAGTCTCAATGATTTCCTATTTAAAAGGGACATTAATGAATACTGACAGGATTACGGTGCCAAGACAACATTTCTCATCTTTGCACAGAATGCTAACCTGCTTGCTCACTGCGCTCTCTTCATTTAAGGACTTCATAAATCCATATACAGAAAAAAATGGGCAAACTGATAACTTGAGACAGCTTTTATCTTGATACGTCCTAGCTTTTCAGTGCCTTATTTCATATTCTTTAAATGTCACGTCAGTGTGTAGGCTTTTTATATGCCATTAACAGAACAACAGAAAAGGAGACATATGAAGAAACACCCAGGCTTCAGTCACATCTTCAGAATATGTCATTTTTGCCAATCTTTCCATTTGCAGCCAACAACAAATGTGACTCCAAGGTAATGGAAAGAATCCCAAGAGCTGCTTATCATACAGGCAGCCAAGAACAATAATTTAGTAGACAGCAACAGAGATCTACACTAATTCCTTAGTTACAATAGGAATCAGTTTTGGATATGAGAAACATGTAATGGCTCTTCATCATTTCTTCAGGATTACATTAAGAGACAATTGAACCACTCTCCCAGCCTCTGTTTTGTACTACTCTGTCAGTACAGGTTTAGGGGAGGATAAAGACAATCAAGAATGTCTCTAGAAAAATTCAGAAGTCTTACAATCAGAGCATGAGCTGCTGCACCCACAGCCAGCAAGTGCATTTGTGGAGGTAGTATGTGGAAGACAGCACTTCAGAAGATCTGTGTTGTAGGCAGGGCTCCCACTGTTGGACTCAGGACCCAGAACATAAGTGAACAGGACTCTCATTGACTGACTTGGGTTTGAAATCAGTGTGTGGGTGTTTCTAACAGGTAAAACCTTGAACCGTTACGTGTGATGGGGCCCTGCTCTCCTGGAGATGGCTGAACACCTGCCTGCCCATGGGAAGCAGTGAATTAATTCCTTGTTTGCTTTGCTTGTGTGCATGGCTTTTGCTTTCCCTATGAAACTGTCTTTATCTCAGCCCACAAGTTCTCTGGGTTTTACACTTCTGATACTCTCTCCTGATCCTGCTGGTAGAGGAGTGAGCGAGCAGCTGTGTGGGGCTTGGCTGCTGGCTGGAGTGAAACCACCACAACTTCCAACAGAAAGCTCTGAGAGATTAATGTGACACATTAACCCTGTATGGCATGTGAGTGCAGAATAGAAAAACCGCAGCAGCATAGCAGTGGAAATACGTCAATAAAATAGGATTTTATACATTTTATTATAAAAAGCAATATTCTGGAATACTGTGTATGATGGAAGGGCTAGCCACATTTTAGTTTTGCTCAGCATTTGGAACAGACAGTATGTAGAAGTTTTAAAAAGCTCAAAGTTTTTTGGTTGTTTTGGCGGGGTTTTCTTTGCAATATGTGGAGATTCATACTGTGTGAAATGCACCATCACTTCATCAGGCAACGTCAGTGCTGCTTTTCGGCTGTTGGGAGATTTTGACATCGAGTCAAAAGGAGCCAAAGGGCAGGTGACAACTAAGAAACCACTAGATGACAAAAAACTGACCCTTGGAAACCAGTTTAAGGGTTTGCTGTTATGAAGCTAGTTAGTATTATTTGCACGGAAGACAGGAATGATTTATCGGAAATGAAAAGACCTGCAGTTAAATTCTACAGCTTGATGCACAGAGCATTGACCAGGTATTAATGGGGAGGATTTTTGACCTCAGCATCTTGATGTGCCTGAGGAAGGGTGAGGGTGGATGTGAAGCCTGGCCTGGAAGTAGCAGTAATGCGAGGCAGCAGGCGGGCAAGCGGGATTCCGGAGGGTCTCCCAATGGATTTGCACAAATGATTCGGAAATACCACCGTCTGGAGGCAGGGCGCTGATCCCAGACACGCGGGGCTCGGCGCAGCTATGGCTGCCCAAGGAAAGCACGCTCAGCCCGACGCATGGCAAGGGCAGCAGCACCGCAGGACACAGAGAGCGCAGGGATCCAGCGAAAGCCCGCAGCACAGCGGCTCCCACTTCCCGGCCGCACCGGGGCCGGGCCGTGCCACGGCGGCTGCGCAGGGGCTGGNTGGAGCGCGCCTGCGCCGGGAGGAGGCGGCCGGGCCCGGCCCCCGCGGCGGCGCTGAGGGACGTGGTAAGTCCGCCCCTCCCCTGCCCGGCCCCCTCCCCTGACCCGGGGAGCGGACGCGTGGGTGCAGGGCTGGGTAGGTGGGTGCTGGGTGTCCCTCCTCGGCGGGGTGCGGAGCGCTCCCGCTCGGGCAGGGCTGGCGGCGGGCGAGCTGGGGGCTGGTGCCACCGCCGCCGGGTGGGTGCTCGGCGGCGGTGTTTGGGCTCCAGCCCCAGGGGCACCTCGGGGGGACGTGTCGAGGCACCTTGGCCCCCTTTCTGCACGGTCCGGGCTATGTCAAACGCGAGGCAGTGGCGCCTCCCTCACTGACCCGTTTCTACACCCCCTGCCATTCCCCATCGCCCTTGGCGGGTCTCAGCCTGCCTGGCTTTAGTCAGCGATTTGTCAGAAGAGCGCATCATAACGGTGCGAGGCTCTTCTCGGTGGTGCCAAGCAGCAGGACAAGAGGCAAGGGACAGAAACTGATGGACAGGAAGTTCCACCTGAACACGAGGAAGGGCACTGGAACAGATTGTCCAGAGAGGTTGTGGAGTCTCCCTCACTGGAGATACTCAGGAACCATCTGGACACAATCCTGTGCAATGTGCTCCAGGATGACCCTACTTGAACAGGGAGGTTGGACCAGGTGACCCTAAGTACCAAGGTTGTGGTTTTGATCCCCGTTATGGGCCATTTGCTTAAGAGTTGGACTCGTTATCCTTGTTGGTCCCTTCCAGCTCAGAAGATTCTGTGATTCTGTGACCCACTGTGATCTCTTCCAACCTCGTCCATCTGTGATTCTGTGATATCCATGGTGAATCACTATCAAAAGTGGCTCCTTTTGCAGAATGCTGCTTCTTATTCATGGATGTTCTTCGTGTATAGTAATAATTCAAATAAAAAACATATTTCACATCAACCCAGGCAAACCTTTCTTCACATTCTGGCTGGCACTTTGTGGGTCCCACACTCCAAGACCCTATTAATGTAGACAACCATGTTATATAAATGCTTCAGGAACCAAACTGTTTCTTGGAGTCAACTTTGGCACTCCAGAATCACTGAAACCTGAAAATCCTTCACCTGCAGATAGCAGATGATTGTGTTTTCATCAGGCATGCATATTTTACATGTTTCTCTTTAGTGTGCTTTTAATGGAAATAAAGTTAGTCCTATGTTCTGTTTTTTTTATTTCATGAGTAATGATATCATTGCACTTGAAAGTGTCCCATACTTTGTAAGCAAACAGTTATGCAATAAGTCTTTCCAAAGGGTCCATAATTATTTTTACAGGTGTTTGGTGATTTTTTTGGAGCAGTTAAAGCTGTTAAGCATTCTTTTTGTGGACTGGTAGACTGAGCAATACCCACACTCATCTGTTACTTTTTATCCTCTCTGTACTGCCGTAGCTGTTTTTGTCTGGTACATTGAACTTGACTGGGGATTGATCTGTCTGAAAAAGTCCTCTCTAAATAGCAGGGTGGTTTTCCATCTGCATGAGCTCTCTGCTGAAGTTCATGTTAAAATGTCTGCATTGAGCAGTTATGAGGAGACAGAGCAGGGACTTCAGAAGGGGGAAGAAACAGCTGGGTGTTCTCTGTGGTGACATAAGTAGCTCTCCTGTCAAATGTGAAACTCAGCCTTAGTTCTAGAGGTTGTGTATGTGTAACACACACCCCCCATTTTTTTTTCCTCATTTCCCTGAAACTGATTTCCTAACTAATATGAATGCATACTTACAGATGTGCCTAATTACCTTTCTGTTCCGTTTGGCCCTTGCTTTACTGGAGCTGGAAGAAGACTTATATTATGGGAAACGTGGCATTTGGATTCAAGCAGTGAGAAACAATGACATTTTACCTAGAGTATTTCTAAATGGCAGAAGTATTGACTTACGACTTTTTTGTTTAGGTAGGGAATATGTTCCAAGGTGTAATTTAGCTGCTGGCTCCAGCAGCTGTGCCCTGCTGTGCCACTCACTTCCCTGTTTATTCACTGGTCTTTTGTAACCAGAGCAGCTGCAGTAATTGTTGGTGTGGTTGCATGCTGCGGCATAGCAGCAGTCAGCTGTAGCTCCAGAGAAGGCATGTTGAAATGGCTCTTCATTTTCATTGCTTCTTTTTCATCCTTAGGTAATTCTAGAAGCTATGGATATACTCTTCAGAATAAGAGGAGGCTTGGATCTTGCATTTCAGCTTGCAACTACTGATGGTGTGTCTATAAGACTAATAGATTTCTTAATACTTACATAAACTTTTATTAAGAAACTACGATATTTATTTTCTTGGCATTTCACCAGGTGTTAAGTGCTTCTTCACAAACATTTAACAATTCAGTACAAAAACTGTTACTCTTTATCTCCATAATTTTTCTGACAGTCTATTTCCATCATATGTTTTTTGTTTTAATTTGAAACAAACTTTACATCGCCATTTTTAACTCATTTAATGTGCACATTCTTCTTACTTATATATTGTTGGGATATGTTATTGGGATCACTTTTCAGCTTGAAGCCAAAGTTGACCCTGAAATTCTAAGCAAACAGAGAATAACTTAGTGGTAATGAATTTGGTTGTCGCAGTAACGACACAAGAGGAAGAGCCAGAGACACCTGTTACCAGGATCAGAGAGAAGGAAGGAAGGGGGGGCAAGACCCACCTTCTTTATTTTTTATATCCATTTAGAAATCACTGTTCATTGGAGGAAATCAGTTCTTCCTCCCTCAATCACAGTGGTCAAAGGAAATGTCCATCAAAGTTCTGTGTCCATGAGAAAGGAATGCAATGATAAGATACAGTTACAATAACATGACCTCGTTTACAGAGAAAACTGTGAGAAACTAGCTACAAAAAATGATAACATCCAGAACTGCAAAAATCAGGGCAACATTTGGTTATAACAGGACTATGTTAATAAGACAGTTTTGAGACTGTGGTCCAGTCTTTCTAGAGAAATAGAGAAGGGGAACAAGCTAACTAGTCACTCTACTGAATTTAGGCAGGATTGGCTACTGCAATTCCGTGTGATAGCAAGGGACTAGTCCACATGACTCCTCTAGTTAAGGGGCTCCTCGAGGATAGTCCCACATTGTTACAGTAATGTGACATTCTCTTCAGAAAGCTGCTCAGGGCTGTCAGTGGCCATTGAGGTGTCATAGGGCAGAATGGAGAAGGAGGCTGTCTTTAGCTCAACTCTCACTCATTCGGCATTTCAGAAGAACATGCCTCTACTAGAAACACTGAATTCCATCTAGTGAACCTTGATAAGGAACTTGGGCTTATTTGAGTTCATGGTGTGGAGCAGAAGTGTTGAATAGATTGACCTAATGCAAAGCAACATTTTGTGAGTTGCTTCCTCAGAGAAGGGCTATTTATTTGACTTTTTCTACAGTGTAGTGAATTGTAACCACAGTGAAGCAGAGTGGTGTTTGAATTGTCCAAGTGCATGGTATTCACGCCTGCTGCTGTGTAAATATGACACACTGTTCCTTTTGAAGGCAGCAAGGTTTTTCTCTGGAGCAGTTTTCCTTTGACTTTTCTAATTATGCAGTTTTTACAGACTTCTAGTACAAAAGTCATCAAATAGTGACAAAATTTAAGTTAATGCATCAAAGATGTACAGCATAGTCTTTGATAGCTTGATAGGCTTTTTTAACTTTTTGTATTCCAATAAATGGTTTTTAACCTTCTCAGTGAGGAAGAAAAATGGGAGTAATGTGCAAAAGTTACTCTGTCATGTCCAGTATTGTCACACCCAGTATTGGTTCAGGTTGTGAGGTATAGGTAAAACACCTTACAAGCTCTGAAAGACAACTGCATCTACCAATAATAAAGTGTCAGGCAGACTAGTGTGTGGCTTGCAGTTACAGGTTTATGTTGGCCAAAATTTGGTCCTCAGCTGGAATGCAGGCCCTGCTTTTCCAAAGATTTAATCTGGTTTTGGTTTGTATTTCCAAACTATGATATGAAATAGAACATGTGACTCAGATTGAATCTTTCCAGGATTTACTCAAAAGACCAAATATGTAAAAGTTCATCTATGCATAGAAGTTTGTTTGCAAGTGTAAGCTTGGTTAGGAGTTACAGATGTGGTAACTGAGTGCAGAGTAGGTTATTCTTCTGTAATTCATTCAACTCTTTGTGTTTGACAGCATCTGAGAGAAATAGTACTCTTCTGTTCAGGGAGGTGTGAGTGTGAGTGTTTGAGACAGACCTGCTAAGCAAAATCTTACCTCAGTTTTTGTTTACCCAGTCATTTTTCTGATCATAACAACACTTGCATTTTTATTCCAAGTCAAAACAATATTTTAAATGTATGCCTAGCAGCTATAAAAAAAAGGTGAGGGAATTTTCTAGGCTAATTGTATCCTTATTGTGTTTCAGAGGCATCAACAAAAAAGGCATTAGGATATGTTTTCAGTGATCTTGAAAACAAACTGTCCTCAGAGGTTCTTGTATTAAGAATTTGCCACAGTTCAGTCTATGTGTGGCCTAACAATGGTACGGCCACAGTTCCAGAGCTGACTGATGAGTCTGCGTGTAAGGAGATAAGACGCTTTATACAGTGAGTATATTTAAAAACTGAGTGGGAAGAGGGTTAACAGATTAATTTCATATTATAGAGATTGCTCTTTCTGTTGATACTGCAGATTTGATCAAGATGATGAGACCAAACGAAAGCTTGGCAAAAAAAAGGATAAAAAGTTACAGGATACGGTAGGTTTCTCACCCTGTTAATAAATTATATAGACAATTTATTATTATGTTTAAACATTTTTAGACTTGTCCTCTCTTGACTTTTCTGTACACAAATAGGCATTGACATGACTTACAAGAATCGTTTTAAAGTCATTGAGACTCAACATGAATGCAGAGATCCACCTGTGGTAGATCAGCATATAGAAGTTTGTCTTTAACATTGCTAGCTTTTTTTTTTTACCCCAAATATTTCATTACTGAATTTGATACCAAATATCTATAATCTTACTTTTGCCTTCTTGGTGCATATGTAGTTGGTGTTTTTATTCTCTGCAGCAGCAGGTAATCAATGTAGACCTCATGTTGGAAATGACATCTTCATTAGCTGCTTTGGCTCCAGTCATTGAAAGGGAAAAGAAGGAACACCACTACATAAATATGACATTACCAGTTGATGTTGTTGTATCTGTTTCTCCAGAAGAACCGTGGGGAAAGTAAGTGTTATCCTGAACTTGCAATTTTTCAGCTTCATTTCTGCTTTATCTCGAAATAATGAAGTAAAACTATACCATTCTTCAGTTCAATGAAAACTGTATAGTATTTTTGTAGTGTGCTTTTAATGGTGTAAATAATAAAAGCTCATGTAGACAGCTGTTAGCTTTAAAAATCTTGAGACATGATCCTTTTGCTATCTATAAAAAATTCAGTTTATCAATGTCTGACACATTTGGTAACCACAACCATTGCTTAGCAAGGAATTGAGAAAGTTGGGAAAATGTTCTAGAATCTCTGGTATGTGAGGTGTATAGAATTGAGAGCTGGGGTGTACTTGATGAGTCTTTATAATCTCAGCCCTACATTGGGGCTGCAGCTGACTGGGTGCAGAAGGTAAACATTTGAGTCTGCCTCTATTTTTTTCCCTGCATTTTTTTCATAGGGTTTGACTCTGAATGATGCTAAATGGGGTGGATTAAATGCAAAAACCCCCCATTTAGTCATATAAGTAATTTTTATTTCAGCAAATGCTCATCCTGGTTGTGTGTCTGGTACAAGACCGGGGTAGCTGCACTTTGGAGGATTGCAGCACTAGGGACTCATTTCTGTGTGCAGACGTGCTTTGAGTAAGGCACGGTAAGGCTCTGCCTTTCTCTGTGGGAGCAGAAGCATTGAAGTAGTACAGTCATCTGACCAGGTCAGACATTGTGTTGTATAACTGAGAGCTGTGAGAGAAAATGTTTCACCATTGCTGCTCTACTTTTTAAATATTCTCCCTTGTTCTTTGCAGGGTACAAAATCTCCTAGTGAAAGCAATTCACGGGCAATTAACTGACATGGAAAGATGTATCTTGAAATATGTGAAAGGAACATCAATTGTGGTACCAGAACAATTTCATTTCATGTTACCAGGAAAAAATCACCTTGTAACAGTCTCATATCCTACAGGTGTTTCAGATGATCAACTGGAAAGTTACAGAAAGGTAAAGCCAACAAATTGTAACAGAACCTGATTTTTTAAAAGATGTTTAATTATTGTAATTGATGCAGTGCCAAGCCTTCCATTTAGTCAATGTAGAATAAATACTAACGGATACTGCTATTTTTTAAGTTTATTTTTATTATAACCAAAGCAGTATACTGAATGTGGAAACTTGATTTATTAGAAGTTATTTTATAGAATGTGTCAAATCTCATTTTTGTAAGGGAACGATAGAAACTTTAGAAGTACATAAAATTTGGTTGATACAGATTTTATCTACATTGTACTTCCAGTACAGTATTCTTTGAATTTCCCCAATTTCATGGTAGAATATCAGTTCACTTTTAGTATGTTACTATATTCAGGCTTTAACACCTGTCCTGAAAGGGTTAGTATTGGGGCTTTTGTTTGTCTTGGTTTCCTTCTTGGGGTTTTGTGGGTTTGCAGTGTCTTTGTTTGTTTGGAGGGAACTGCTTTTTGTAGCTCACAGCTGACCAGGCTTAGGTAGTTTTTGGCTTATTTTTGCCTTCTGGGTTGGCACATCTAGAAAAAAGAAACTGGATGAGGTGGAAAAATGTCATGGTGTGGCAGTCCTTTCAGACTGAGACTGATACCTATTCAGGTCACACAATTACATGGACTGAAAATGGGGAAAGAATATTCTGCCAGCTTAGAGGTATAAAAGCTGTGGGAACTTTTCATTTTCTTCATCTGTGTGAAGCATACTGGGTGTATAAAACCCAATCTAGCCTTGTGTTTGCAGAGGCCTCAGGCACTGGTGGCACACTCTGTGTTTCCTGCTCTCTGTCTGCTGTTCACTCTTACCCACTGATGGGCGGTGTTACTGCAGCTCATGCAGCGGGTTCAGTGCTGGGTCTTCTGCCTGTTACACACATTGTCCTAGATGATCTCATCATTCCTTTCTCCTTTAAACTCTGTGAAATAAGACAATATATCTCTTTAAATGTGGCTTCTGTGTGGTAAACAGAGCTTAAGAGATTTAAAAAGAGATTCAATCTGCTTGAACCATAACTCGGTATCTTTACTTTGTCTCAGTACGTGTTATTTGTATGTCCCAGTATCAGTTAAGATTATAATTTGATGTGTGTATCTACACTGCTGTGTAGATAAAACTGTAATCCTGTTCTATGCTGATGTATTTTATCACACTTTCATAACAAACCTGTCACTCATGGTATCTTCAGTGGGGCCCCAGCAGCGGGCATTATGTAACAGAACTGCATAGAATAGTGGGCCCTGTAGATAGGAGGTAAGCCTGCATGACCTTCCTTGGAGAAATGAGGTCTAGTAGTAAACATACATGCTGAATGTTTAAATAACCATATTTTAATAATTTACTGAGCTATGCTGTTAAAATTATTTGTGTCTTTATTGCTACTTATAATGTGATCTTTCTTTTAATCCAAAATTTGAATTGTGTTTTTTATCTTTATTTGAACTTGCATGTAGGAATTGCATGGGTTATACAATCTGCCTTGTGACAGACCATATTTCAAGAGAGCAAATGCTTATCATTTTCCAGATGAACCATATAAAGATGGATATCTCAGAAATCCACACTTACATCTAAATTCACCTGGCATGGAGTCTGGTATGGTAAGTTTAAATTGAAACATTTTGCAGAAAGTACCTTTTTATTTTAATTGAGATTTTTTAATTAAAAGAAGTAACTTAGATAGTCAGTGATAAGAAAGTGAAGTAATTGGCTTGACCTTTTAAGCAAAAGGGCTCCTCTGCACAAAATTGTATTGCTTTAATTTGCTGTATTTGTCCCAGAGAAATTGTGTTTTCTCGGAAAATGATGGACATGTTTTTAGCATGTATTCTGAAAGGTTTCTCAGAACCAGGACAAGAAACTAAAACTATGAACAGAGGAGATTAGGAGACAAAACCAGGAGGAGTAATCATGTGTCAGTGATGACCCTTTGATTCTTCCAAAGATTTGCAGTCCCCAACTGGAAACTTTTACAGTACGAGTGACAGGTCTTGGGACTTCTCTGAAAACTGATGCAGGTGTGATCAGGTTTTTTGTATTCTCTCTTCCTGTGCAGGTGTATTTAGTACAAGGTGTGTACAGTTATCACCACTATATGCAGGATCACTTCGATGACAGTGGCTGGGGCTGTGCCTATCGGTCTCTGCAGACCATCTGTTCTTGGTTCAAGCACCAAGGCTACATTGACAGACCTATACCAACACACAAGGAAATTCAACAGGTACAGAACATTTAAGGAGATTATTTTATGAATATTTGTCTAGAAAGGTTTGTGTACATTATTTTTTAAATATCAAATTCATATATTTGGAATTTGGACTTTGGATTCGTGTGTATTTTTTATCTCTAAAATTGGTGGGTTTGAATTGTTCATCCGTGTTGGGTGACATTATCTGTACAAATAAGATTCATTAAAATAGTCTTTTAAATGTTTCCTTGGATTAGTGTTCTATTAGAAGCTGTGATTATGACATTTTCAGTGTTTTTGTCAAAGGAAAAGAGAACAAAGAACCCAATGTGTCGTGCTAAAATCAGTTTTAAAATTGGCTGTGGTATTCAGTGACAGCTGGATTAGTTCCCAGATGCTGTGCATTAATTTACTGACACCTCTTGCAACTTTGCCTTTGAGAGCACTTTTCCTGATTTTTGAACTCTGCTTCACTTCTTTTTCTATTTTGAATTCAAATGCGTACCTGAAGATGTTCATTTCTGTTAACAGCACTGAAGTAAAACTGTAGCTAAAACTGTAACTTGTGCAGCTAATACTCTATGCCTATCAAGGAATACTGCACTTACCTTCAGTCTTCTAAATACAGTTATTCGTGTCATATTTATTTACTGAACATTTTTAGCAAAGTTTAATTCTTTCCATAAAACAACTTTCATCATACATAGCAGAGAGGTAGCAGTTTCCTGAACCTTTCTCAATCCACACCTAAACACTGTTGAAGTCTGTGCAGTCCTGTAGTATTTTCAGGCATCTGAAAGAGGGCAGGAGTCTGCAGGAGACCTGGTGGGCTTTGTGCCCTGAGCAGAAAAGGCCCCTCTCAAGAGTTGCATGTAACATATAAGCCTCAGAATGGAGAAGAGTTTAAAATAGACCATAACCTTTGCCATAGGTCAGTGGCCTCTTCCTTGGAGCACTATTTTATGGATCCTTATCTGAGATGTTTTGAATAGAAATCCAAGCCTTTCTGTCTGTGAAGTGGCTTCTGCAGTGTACAAAGGATGCACTCCATTGTTAAACAGCTCAGTGATCACCATCCCACCTTGAAGTCTGCCTGTGGACCTGGGGTTCTAGTCTCTGCTCATGAACACTGCTCTGCATTATTGCTCAAAGGGACATTTCCAAAACAGAATTGCAGTGAATAAGAATTTGACATTCATTGGTCAGCTTTTAACCAGCTAGGTTCAAAACACGTGCCCATAATATATAAACCAGCTTTGTTCACAAAAAGTGGTGGAGTTCTCCACAATATGTTGTTGATATTTGGTTTTCTTCCTCATCATGATTTTGCAAAGGCACTGGTTGATGCTGGAGACAAGCCTGCAGCATTTGTTGGATCACGGCAATGGATTGGTTCGATTGAGGTACAGCTTGTTTTGAATCAGCTTTTTGGAATAACATCCAAAATATTATTTGTCAGGTAAGAATCACTACCTGTTTAGTAGCTCGGTAATTGCTAAAAAGACTGAATGCTTTAAAATGCAAATTATTATTACAGTACCTGGGAGCAGAGGGATAATTAAAGAAGTAATAAATCTTTTAAGGGTTCCTTGTTCATTAGCCCTGTATTCCCACCTTTAGTTGGGCTAAATGCTTACAGATGAAGGTGGTGTTAAATTTCTTGGGAGCTTAGGTTCCAGTTTCCAGTTGCTATAAATTGCTTGGTAATATGCAAATTGCCCAGTTTTATAAAGCTGTGGTCTAACGCTTCCACAAGAAATGTGGCTCCCATTGGGTGTGCTTAGTCTATAAATTGCTTAATGATATGCAAACTGATACGGAATTCATTCTATTCCTTTGCACCACAGACATAATTTTTGATGCAGGCAGTCTGATGGCCACAGAGAACTGAATGCACACTGGCAAATAAATTATTACTGCAGCCACAGAGTTATGTTGGGAGTTCAGGATTGAGGCAAATCGTTGAGCAGTCTGGAAAATAATGTTCTCCCTTTTGGATTTGTGTGATAAATGAAACAAGGAATTTGTTTCCATTCTGACAATCTGATGCTCTCATACGCAGTGAAGGACCGTACAAAGATATTTGGGGCAAAATGAATAATGTTCAGCATTTATCAGAAGAAAAATTACCAGATTTTTATCATTTGGGCAGCACTAAGCCAGCACTAAGCAGACTAACAAATCCCTGAAATGTTGTGATAAATACAGTCATGAAATAAAGAACATCTACTAACTTAGTGTGTATGAAAATACAACTCCAAATACTTCTCATGTGTTATGTTCATGTAGAACAAATTCACACTGTAGATATTCTAAAAGAGCATTGTGATGGGCATTCTTAACAGTAGGAAAATAATTCAGGTATTCAGGCCTTCAGTATTTTAATCTTTTTTTTATTCCAGAGTTTGAACTTGCAGATGATCCACCTATTATTTACAGTAGCTGTGACAGGCCCTGCAAGTAGGAAGATTTTTATTCCTGCATATCAGAATATAGAATACACTCCTTTCTGAACTGGGTAGAATTGCTCATAGTGCTGCTACAAGGGAGGACCAGTTTTTTTCAGGGTTATGAAAAATCAACATCATGACCATGCTAGAAGAGGAAACATCATGCAACTTATTCAGATGGTCATTGGCAGTAGATGGCACTTTTGTATTGGGCTAATTTCCACCTAGCACCTCTAACTCTTTATGGAAATAAGACTTCACAGCTGCGCCAGCAACACTTCTACTGGATCCATTATCATGAAAACACCATTTCCCAGAGTTCCAGTTTTGTGTTCTGTCCATTTAATCCATTCTCTCTACTTGGGAAGTAGGCATGCAGGGTTTCATTGGGTTTTAAAAAGATCAGCCACTATATGAAGAAATATAAAGACAAGATATTAAAACTATTTGTATTAATGTCCTTGCCTAGCAACTAGACATTGCATTAAAAGACATTTTTTCAGATTTTCTCAGGAAGTTCACACAGGAATAATCCAAGCAACTTTCTAATCAATTACCTATGCAGTGAACGAGTATAATGGATAATTAGAGAAGTAAGCCTGGTAAGAATGACAAATCTATTATTGTTTTTCTTATCTAGCCAGGGTTCTGAACTAGCCTTGCAGGGAAGGGAACTTGCTAATCATTTCAAGACTGAGGGAACTCCAATTATGATTGGTAAGTGCTTGAGTGCTGAAGAATGCTAGTGAAACTGCATGGCTTCCCTGTGCTTAATTTCATTTCAATTAGAACCTATTCAATTTACTGTACAAGAGTTAATCAAAACTGTAGATTAATTTAAAGTTATGGTTTTCCCAAGGTAGTCTCAAAAATGATACCATTTAGTCCGGCTGGTATCTTTTAATTCAGTATTTCTCCCAAGCTCAGTGTTAAGCATGGTGACAAAAGCCAGTCTAAATGGTATTTTTATAAATTGCTGTTAAGTCAGAACTTGATCTGACTTCCATTCTCCAGAGGAGCAGAAATTCATTCAATTCCCCAAAACTTCCCCTCACAGAAAGAGCACTGTTTATCTGGCTTCAAAGAGGGGTATTTTCCAAATTTGTTTTAAGACCAGTTTTAATGATCTGAAATATTGATAAGAAGTGCCATTTGTAAGAATAATGTGACTTTAATTGAACTATTTCCATCCTATGGTTTAGGAAAGTTGTAATATCGATATTATTATTTTCAGCTTTAATAAAATTAACTTAAGCAGTTTTTGCAATCTGTATTTGACATTCCGTAGTACAGTGTCAGTTTCTCAAATTAGGGGTGCCAGAAGTCCAGACTGCAGTATGGTGGTGGTTTACATCAGACATTAGGAAGAAATTTTTCCCTGTGAGGGTGGCAAGACACTGGAACAGGTTGCTCAGAGAAGTTGTGGATGCCCCATCCCTGGAACTGCTCAAGACCAGGTTGAATGGGGCTTTGAGCAGCCTGGTCTAGTGGGAGGTGTCCTGCCCACAGCAGGGGGGTTGGAACGAGATGATATTTAAGGTCCCCTGCAACCCAAACCATACTATGGTTCTATGAAATGTTCTTAGCCTTTAGCAGCCTTTTTGTCTGAATTTCAAGAAAGTAGAATCCTATATTGAAAAATCTTTTAGTCTATAACTTGTCCTTCCCTATAATGCTCTCTTGTAGGTTGGTTTAATTTTTGTTGTTGGAGGGGTGGAGATTGACTCTTTGAGAGTGGGTTTTGGGGATTGGTTTTGCTTGTATTCTTCCAGGGATTTTGCATTTCCTACCAGCTGTGTGGAGTCATTACTGTAGTATTGCAGGGACTTCAAGTATTCCATGATATCTGAAAGAAACATGCAAGAGTTGACCTGTGCCCATCTCATCAAAATATCCCCATTTCCTGTTTGCAGGCTGAAGAAAGGGAAATCAGAGGTTACTACTCTGCCCCAATATCCATTGATGTAACTTAGCAGAAAACAGCAGATAAACCTTATCCAGAAATTCTGATTTCTGTTCTAATATTAGTCCTTTTGCAGCCAGGAAATTTTCCAGATTTCTTTTCTACAGTTAGGTTTCTTTAAAGAAAAAGTCAAAAGAGATGTTTGAAATATTCTTGCCTTCATTTGGTGGAAGTGTTGAGGATTTAACCTGCCTTGCTGACTGGGAAGAAATTTGGAAAATAAATTCTCTACTTATTTTACTTTACTTAATATAACTAATCTTCTCTAGTTGTAGTGAAGATATGTTGTTTAGTAATGGGAAAAATATTATATATAGACAGTTCTAGCATCATCTTGATAACCAAGCTAATCTGTTACTAGAAGGTGTTGATGTACTTTTGTGTAAGCCTTGCACATTAAGATAATCTTAGTGAAAAAAAATTCAGCAATTTGTGTTGATCCTATTTTAGGTGGAGGGGTTTTGGCTCACACGATATTAGGAGTGGCTTGGAATGAGATTACAGGGCACATAAAATACTTGATTCTAGACCCACATTACACTGGAGGAGAAGATCTGCATGTCATTTTGGAAAAGGTAAGGCTTGATCCACATATATACACACATTTATGTACATGTATGTATTTTGGCATTAAACATAATGTCCAGCCAAATACAAATTGGCCATTCTATGGCTTCTTCTTTCCTCATTGAGGAAGTGCTGATCCCAGTTAACCTGCATATTACTATATGCTACTTATTGTCAGTTTCTGAAACTTGGTGTCTTTGGAGATGTCTCAGATTAGCAGCTACATTGAGTTATGATACTATAAAGCAATGTTCTTTATCTGAATTCACCCGTCACTTCTTTTACCCAGGTGTTTATACAATCAGTGTGTTTGGTATTTTAAATCAAACAGAAAATTCTGTTCAGGCTGTAAGATGCTGTAAATGAAGCAGAGAAGATAACAATTTATTTTAAATTTTTAAAGCTACTTTGAAAATCCAACACTAACCATTTTCAGATCAGGCCTTGAACAATGTCCAGAGGATAGGTACAGAACTGTTTTGAAAATGTGGAAAAAAATCTAAAGAGCTCAAGGGTATGTAATGTTATTTCCACATTTAAAGCCAACAAAAGGGATGACGCAGCACATTGCAAACCACTAAACATAGTGTCGGAAATGTAAACTGTGAAAGTGGCCAAATCATCCTGTAAGTGTTAGGTAATCAATTTGTTTGCTGTTTTTCATGTTAAGTTGCAAATAGTAACTTTTATTTCTAATCTTTGATACCTTTGTGTGGGATCAACAGAGAAAAGAAAAGAAAAAAAAAGCTGTTCAAGAAACATTTTGCTGGCCTTTAATAATCAAAGCTTGAAATGAATACAGAAAGAAACAATTTCCAAAGAACACGTAGGACCAAAGGCTGTTACAGCTGCCACCTGTTAAGATTGGTCCAGTGGTCCAGGAGAATATATGCAGAACTAACTTTCCTCATCAAAAATTGCCATTGCTTTCTGTAGACATTTGAAAATAATTCATACAGCTTAGATTAGTATGATTAGTAAAATAAGAATAGATCCAATAATAGACAAGAAAACCAGAATTCATAGTAGATTTAATAGCTATCTTGCTTTTTCTTGGACAGGGCTGGTGCGGATGGAAGGGCCCGGAGTTTTGGAACAAGGACGCCTATTATAACCTGTGCTTACCTCAACGACCAACAGCCATTTAAATACACTCTTATGCTGGAACAGGCCAAGACAGAACACTGATCCAGAGAAAATGGTCCTGTTATTTATCAAAATAATGCTTTAAGTCAATCAAAACCCAGTTGAAATAGAAATGTTGGTTGAGTAATTTAAATTAAGAAATTATTTTTTTTTAATGAAACCTCTAGAATTAAGAGTTGTCTGCTTTGAACTGTATTCTTACAAATACATTTATTAGGCAATGAATACTCTATACTTTTCTGTAGGACAACTTGATGTTTACATAGCATTTTCTCTTCTGCTAAAATCTTTATAGATTAAATGCCAAATCCTTTTGGTTTATGGAATTCTTCCATGACAAAAAGATCAATTGTCCTCTGCCTTTCAAGTTCCACTTAGCCAGCTGTCTTGTGTATTGTGATCCTGTTCAAAGGCCTTGTTTGCTGCTGGTACTCTTGATGACGCATTTTAGCAGTGGGAGAAATGTGGCTATATGTATTGAATTTTACTAATTTTGTTCTCATTTACACAGAAAAAAAATTCAGGAAAATTAATTGTTAAATGCTCATTTCTTTATAGCTGTATGAACACAACTATTCTAGGGGCAAAAAAAACCTCACAACGTTCTTCTGTAAGAAGTAACAATAAACAAGCTTTCCTCCTTCTCAGAAGGAGACAATGTCGCAGGACACACATCTGACTGCCCAGTGTATCATCCAGTCATGTTTCTTCAGACTTCAGATTCCCCTTATTTCATGTTGGGATTGCAAGCTGTTTCTTGTGACATCTAGGAGACAATATCTGTCATATAAACAAACAAAGTAAGTCTGTAGCTATTTCATCAGTACATCAGTAAGAGTACCTATGATTTTTATTTTTTCTGTGTTGAAATAGCCTTTTAAGTGGCATTCCCTACACACTGGACGTTTCCAAGAAGACCCTAACTTTAACTACCTATGCAAGTCCATCCTTAATAGCAGGCTTCTAAATCTAAGTGCTCTAACACCAATTTTTTTTTAACTTAGATGCTAAAAACATTTTTTAAAAATATTCTAAATTGTATTAAACCAACAGTATTACACACCATCTGATCTTCTCCTCTTTCTGCTTATGGATCTGCTGGTTTCACTTTCTTGTTTCTGTGCAGTTGGATCCTCTCTCAGCAAGTCATGTTTGTCACTTAGCAAGAATTCAGACTGTCCTCTCAGTTTCATTGTCTGAGTGTGCTGAATTGTCATGAGGAACTTGGCACATTCCAGAAAGCCATAATCCAATGCGAGGTCTGCTGCTGTCTGTCCACTGTTGTTGCACAAACTGAAACACAGAATTAGCAATAACCAATGAAACTGGAATAATGAGCAAGCACTGATTAAAAGTGGTAAATTTAGGCAGATGTATAAAAATAAATACAGAGAATCGATACCAAGAAAGTTTGTCAAGGATAGCTTAGTGCTCATACAGAGGGCTGCTATTAAATACAACAAGAAATAATTATTTTAAAATAAATTTGTCATCAGACTATTACTGGCTTAGCATATCAGAAAAGCATGAAAAAGGTGAGATTATGATCAGGAGTTTCAGCAGTTATTACAGAGGTATTTAGCTAAACTACAGCTTGTGGTCTGTGCTACTTTGGTGTTTATGTCAGTTTTTAATACTCTTACAGTCATTATATTTGCTGCCTTAGCGTGTGTGTTCTGAGCGAGTTAAATGGTACTGCATAAAATGCACATCCTTTGACGCCATTACTGAAGTTACTAAATGTAGCTCAACTTACTCAATTTTAGCATCACCAGCAACAAGGAGAGCAAGACATTCCAAACTCCCGACTTTTGCTGCTTTATGGATCGGGGCTTCTCCAAGGCAATCCTAAAAACACAATTTATATATAGCAGTCATTTGAAAGAAGAGGAATAGGATAAAGCTGTCTTGTTCTCCAAAATGGCTGTCTGTGTATACCAGTCTGTTGTGAGCTGAGAGAGAGATTAAAGGAATATAGCTGGGAAGTGTACTTGGTAACTACCATTCTATGTTTGGTGTATTCATCACTACAAAGCAGAAACACTGTCCCCTGCAGTACTCATTGATTAACCTTTGCCTTCTAAAAGATAATTTACACAGAATACTCTCTACACAGATTAACAGCATCTTTTAGCACCAGTCAGGGATTACTATGACCAATAGCTTGCTACCAGCTTAGAGGTCTAAGACATTAAACTTTGCAACTAGAGTGAGAATCCTTAGGTTTACTGGAAGTAGGGGAAAAATTTTGGACGACAAATAAATACTCAGTTGTGTAGAAGAATTAAGTTCTTTGGACATCTGCATGCAACACTCTTAAATGTGAAAATTGACTTACACATAGCAAGTGAAATTGCTAATGCAATATAGACTTATCCTATATAGGATTTCTGGTTCATGCTAGAAGTTACTCTAAAATAACCATCCCAGATACTTCATGCAATGCAACCGTGTATTAAAAAAAAACCTTCTCTTAGAAAAAAAAGTATGTAAATAATATTAACTGCATTTACTGACGTGCCAGATTAAAAGTGGAAGGAATAAAATTTATGTGTTTTTATGTTTACCTGTTGGTTCAAATTTGCTCCTGTCTGCAGCTGCCAAAGTAGGAAAAAAGCTTCACCACCACAAGCAGCCAGGTGAGCTGGAGACTGACCAAAGGCATCTGCAGGTGCGTTCACACCGGTTCCTGCCTCAAATAGATTGCTGAAACTACCAGACTGAAACAAGATATCAAAAGAAAAAAAATGTTACTGTCAGTCTGAGCCACGGCAGGTCTCAGAAAACTGCATCATAACAAAAAACATCCCCCTAGCAAATCATGGGACCTTCATGTTTCTTGAGACTGCCTTTAAAGAAGATTAAAAAGCAGTGGAAGAATGACTTTTTTGGCTTTTAATCTCTTAACCAGAAATACCGATCGACAAAGCAGCAGCTCCAGGCAAACTACACCTCATTCACTTCCGTAGCTGGGCTCCCGGTGAGACAAAACCACAGACCGACCTTCGCGAACCTCACCTCCGAGCTGCAGTCCAGCATCAGCATCGCTTCCCTGTGCTGAGCCCGCGGGGCCGGCGGGGCTCGGGGCC
>VZRZ01002180.1:1030356-1125860 GCA_013398175.1 Climacteris rufus | reverse complement strand
GGCCGGCGGTGCTGGCTGGCGCTGCGCAGCGAGCGGCTGCCCCGGGACCCGGGCCCCCAGCGCGGCCCCGGCGCGCCAGGTACCGCCCCACCCTCGCCGCCCGCGCTCCTGCTGCCCAGTCCCCTCCTTGCTTAGGTGCGGTTTTCAGCTCTTTCACGGCGCACTTCACGCACGCAAGGGTCAGGCTGTATTCACTGAACTTTCCCTTTTTGAATACACAGTCCTCTCTTTCATGTTAGTCTTTTGAAAAGTGTATTAAAAAGGGGACCAGGCCAGCTCAAACCTTCACTGTGCTTACTGATGCTGTTCCATCTCTTAAGGGACAAATCCAAACGTGTGTCTGTTTTTAAGCAGAGGACCGCATCCATGTTGCGCTCTTTGCAAAAGCAAAGGAGTTGCTGACTAGGAGAGAGGCAGATCCTGGAGATCCTCCAGAGGCAGATCCTGGAGATCCTCTGGCACCTTTTCTGGATGGACAGCGGTACTATGAACAGGTTGTGCTTTCCCTCTTTTAAGTAAATACTGTAAAGCAGACAATTTTCAATACCTTTTCAGTAAAAAAAAAAAAGAGACACTTAAAAAAACCTACAAGAGATGCCTATGCCTGTTTTTATCCCATTAAAATCACCAGGTGTTCCCCCTAAATAAGTTTTTCCTACACTTTCCCCAAGCATCTAGTGATGTCTTCCCTCTCAGGTCTCCTAAGGAGCAGATGAGTGAGCAGCAGCCTATCCCTACAGCTAATTTCCAGGGCAGGTTGGGTTTTTGCCCAGCTGACCAGCCAAACACAACACACGGGGTTTTTGGTTACCAGTGGTACCTGACCCAAGGCACAGCTTTCAACCTTTGTTCCCCACCAAGGCACCAGAACCTGCTGAAACATTTTATGTTCAAGGTTTCTGTCCCTGCCCACTTCAGCTAAAATTGGTCATTCAAGTCTTTGAAAGTAAATGCTCAGGAAATAGTCTAAGTCTGGCTGGCAGGTGAACTTAAACCTCAGCTTCTTATGAAAATTAGAATTTAGTTCAAGAAAATGGAAAAGATTGTAGTGCAAACACTGAATCAGGTATTTTCCAATGTGATGTGCATGGTTTCAGTACTGTTTACAGTGCAGCAGTGGTGCAGTGTAAATCAGTCTCAGGGTTTGCAGCAGGAACAGAATTAACTCACTCAGGGTTTTTGCTTTCTGGGCCCTGTCGTTAATGTTTTCATTAATGAATTACCTGAGACTAACTCTGTGGAGCAGACCTGTCTGTTTCTTGACCAGATGGCTTGGATGTCCATGATATATATTGCTGTACATCCCTAAATTTATTCTTTGAGCAGGTTTTAATTTTCAGATTTTTTTTAATGTATGTCTGTAGTGCCTAAAAATGCACATGCTCATAGCACTGCACTTTTAGATATTAGAAAAAAACCACTGCCTAATCACAACCATATGTCTCATTCTTATAGCACTAAATTCTCAGGAAAGGTGATATTAAATGTGCCTCCTGTACTTCTTTTCCTAATATTCATGAAAGCTAGTTGTAAAAAGGAACTGGCTTTTTTCCCCAGAGTTCTTTAAAAATACAAAGCCCACACAGTCTTAATGGATAAGCTCTCGAGACAATCAGTAGTTTAGACAATATCTTGGACAGTATTAACAAGGGACAGTGGGTCATTGTGAGGACATTTGACTGACTCTTGAACTGCTGCTTGATTCTAAGCTCTTGTACTCTGACATTGTTTTATCAAAACATAGAGAATATTTGAAGGAAAAGTATAGAGCAGAGCATTTTAATTTAAATTTTTTTTTATATAGTATATATGTGTAAAAATGTTTTAGAAAGGACACCAGGCTTAGTTAACTGTTACATTGCAGTTGTTTAACTGTATTTTTAAATATAGTTTCTTCTTTGACTTAATGCAGAAGCAAGTACTCTATGAGGTTCTTTCTTAGGAGTGAAAATATCTCAGCTG
The DNA here is from genome assembly GCA_013398175.1 of Climacteris rufus. NCBI lineage: Eukaryota > Metazoa > Chordata > Aves > Passeriformes > Climacteridae > Climacteris > Climacteris rufus. Next base: position 1,123,898 of record VZRZ01002180.1, on the reverse strand, counting down.
TTGCAGGTGATGCCTTCAGAAGAAATGTGAGGCATACATCTGGGTCTTTGGGAAACCAGCCCTTAGCTGAGACGTAAAAGCCAACTGTTAAACCCTCGAGGTCTAAGAACAGCTGACCTAAGTTAAAGGATGTCAGGTAGATGGGATGTCAGATAGTCTATGAATTAGACTTTATCTCCTTAAACTAAAAAGATGGCGGTTTAGGGGAGGGGGAGAAAATTTGTCAGAATATATTTTGGTTACCCAGCTTTCTTGTGGTTGTTGACTTACTCTGTCTCTGTTTTCTGCCAGTTCTGTGGTTGTAATGTTTTGTTCTTCATTTGTGAGAGAAATACTTCAGGTTGAAAACTTGTGAGGGTGCATATATCAGAGGGTTAAGCTGCTGTGTATACACTTCGTTCTGTGTGGTTCATTGTTTCTTTTGTCTTTCCCAGGGGTTGTATGAAGCAGCACTAAAGCAGTTTGAAAAGATCAAGAATACAGATTTTCAAGCAATGTATCAGCTTGGTGTAATGTATTATGATGGACTTGGCACTGAAAAAGACCCGGTGAGTAATCTAGCTGCACACTTCTTATTTTTCCTTTATATTAGCTGATAATTACTAAAGGCTTCTTTATAAGCATACTTATTTAGTTTAAAATTAACAGCCTTTTCATTTAGAATTAGTTTCATGAAGTGCAGGTGTTAACAGAGCATCATTAAAGAGAGAGAGCTCTGGGCTGAGGAATTTGTCAAAAAATGGCTATAATAAAATAGGTGTATTTTAAGATTAACTTCTAAGGGATTGGTTGGACATTGTGTGGAAGCTGTGTTTAAAAATTGATATTATTTATTTACTTTTTAATGAGTAATTTATATAGATGAAAATAAAGTGAATAAAAGTGGAAATTAAACATTTATATTGCAAAGCATAAGGTCTCTGGGATGAAGAATTTTTAAGGTACTTTTTATTCTTCTAGCACAGATGCTAGAGATGATTGTGCTTCTGCCAGTGGTTGACAATAATATTTTCAAATTAGACAAATGAGGTAGTGATATTTTTTAATAAGACATACGAAAAATTACATTTACAAGAATTTGAAGAATTCAGACTGAAGAATTATATTACAAAAAAGGAAGACAAAGGAAGGACTTGCTGCAACAAGAAGAGTTAATTTATTGGTGAAGATGATCTTAAAAAGTGGCATGAGGAAAGAATACAAGCAGTATGAAAGAAAAGGTAGATTACAAGACAGAAGGCCAAAAAAAAAAAAGGAACCAAAGAGTCTATTAACAAAGGGAACTCTTGTCTGGTGCTTACAGCATTGTCAGCAGAACTGAAAATATTCTGATGGGATTTAGAGGTTCATTTTTTCTGTATGCCTGCATAATTACCACCTTTTTGTACTTGCAAATAAATGTTTTAGCAAAGTTTCTTTCTTGTGTATTACAATATGAAAGTTGAACAAAAGAAAAACCTTTTATGAAGGACTGTTTCTGGTGAATTTAAACAGCGTGTCCATGCTAAATCCTAACAGTGTAAATCTTATTTCTAAAATAGTTCTGAGGTCCAGTTGCTTATATGCAATATTTTCCAACTGCTTATTTAGCATAATCAGTTTTTGTCCTTTATGAATCTAAGGTATTTTAAATAAAGGGACTTGAAGGTGTACTATGTATCACTTTGCCTTCTTGTTTAAGGTTGTTTCATGATTTCAGATACATTATGCAATATGAAAAAGTTCTCAGAATTCTGAAATTGAAAATGTTGCAAGTTTGGGATGTGACACTCATTTATGTAAGCACAAGAATATTTTTGAGAAAATTTTTATCAATTGAGAAGAGTAATACAATATCAGATGAACATTTATGAGGAAATGTTTCACACTAAACATATGCTGGGGTCAAAAATCTAGGGCCTGTCTAGAGACTAAAGATCAGTTCTGCTGTGGTATGACATTGTTTTCCAGGCTGTTTTACCAGTGTGCCTGAGCCTTTCTTCAAAGGGACAAAATTAACTCTCTTGCAGAATTTAATGCATTCTCAGGTTATGTATTTCATCCCCTTCACAGTCTGAATGTAATAACTTAAATGGCTGAATTTCAGGAAAGGGGAGTGGAATACATGAATAAAATACTCAACTCTGATTCCCCAAAAGCAAGACACTTGAAGTTTGCAGCTGCATACAATCTTGGACGGGCATATTATGAAGGATGTGGTGTTAAACATTCAACCAAAGAGGCTGAAAGGTAAGGGCAGTTGGTGATTTTCCTGACAAATTATAAGATTCTCTGTTACTTAAACTTTGTTGTCCCCATTTTCTTAGGTTGTGGCTTACCGCTGCGGACCATGGAAATCCAAAAGCAAGTGTAAAGGCCCAGAGTACTTTAGGAATGCTTTACTCTATGCCAGTTCTAAAAGATCTGAAAAAGGTAAAGTCCACTTGTACCTTCTGAAATAAAAATGAGTCATGAGTAATTTTTAATTTCTTAGAAACTGTACAGTGATATATTTGACTCTGAAAGCTGTATTTTAAGTAGTTATGCATTATTGCCTATTTAAGCCTCTGTGAACAGGTGGCCAGAATCCTTCATTTTGACTCACTTGACACTGCTAGCCAAGATTTATTTTTATTCTTTAGTGAGAGTATCAGAAAGAATGACAGAATGGTTAAAAGTTTTGTCAGCTTCGGTAACCTCCAGAAATCAAGCAGGTAACAGCTTGATTGATGGCTCTGAAAGTAAATGAAGCGGGTTTAAAAGCCTTACAAGGATTCTGCTTTCTTTGATGTATAAGCACTCTCTTACAGGAGGGTTGATGTAAAAGCTTTTATGGAAACAGTATACAAGAAAAGCAGCTAAGTAAATATATACTCCAAATTTGTGCCTTGTGTTTAGGCCTTTTTCTGGCATTCAGTAGCATGTGACAATGGAAATCTGGAATCACAAGGAGCACTGGGCATTATGTATCTCTGTGGTCAAGGTATACATCGAAACACTGAAGCTGCTTTGGAGTGTTTGAGAAAAGCAGCAGAATTTGGAAACATCTATGCTCAAGGCCATCTTGTGGAATATTACTACACTAGAAAATTTTATTCAAAAGCTGCTGCAGTAGCCAAAAGGTAATTTTTGTTTTCTTTTTCATTATGGTTCTTCTTGCAAGAGCACGTAAAATAGATTAAAATTATAAGATAATGATCCTGGCTTTCGAACTCAAGAGATGTTTGAGATACTGAATTACAAAACTCGTCTTTAACAACAGAATAGCCAATGACAAAATTAATACTATAAGGTTCTCAGTTACTCAGTATGGTTGAACTTTTCCTTCTGATCGTGTAAAGCAAAACAGCCTTGAACTAGAATCCTAAGCAGCACTGGGATTGCCCACAAGCAACACTGCCTTCCTTGTCCACTATATCCTCTAGGCTCCTGCCTTCACCATTCCCTTTAAACCCCTACAGTCATAGTATCATAGAACCCCCAGGTTGGAAGGGATCTCAGTGATCATCTGGTCCAACCTTTCTTGGCAAAAGCACAGTCTAGACAAGATGGCCCAGCACCCCTTCTGGCTGAATATTAGAAGTGTACAAGGCCAGTGAATCCACCGCTTCCCTTTACCTGCTTCTCCATCTTTGGTATGCTTCTCTCTAGGTTTTAAGCAGGCTCAGAAACTTGCATCTAAGCCAAGGGGGTCTCTAGCTCCACCTGCTTCTAAAAGGGATGAACAAACAGGATAGCATTCTTGAAAAACACCCAGCACTCCCTCACAAGCTCCTTTATTCTCCATGGAAGCTTCCTACGGAATCCCTCCCAACTGTGCTGTGACCTGAAGTTTACTATTCTGAAATCTAAAATCTTTGTCTTAGTATTAACCCTTAGAGTGCTCAGCAGGATCCCAGATCTACAATACTGTGACCACTGCACCCAAGGTTATCACTCACCAAGATACTACAAAGCAGATTTTCTTGGTTTGTGAGTAGCAAGTTAAGCAGTGTCTCATTCCTGGTTGGCACATCTGACATCTGGTTGAGGCAGCAATACTCTACTGTTCTGTTCCAGGAACTTGATGAATGTGCTGGGAGTTGCTCTATTGTTCTTGCATCTAATGCCTGGGTAGTTCAAGTCACCCATAAGATCCAGATTCTATTATCCAAAGCCTACTTAAGCAACCCAAATATTGTCTCAGTGGTGTTAATGTCTTGGTTTGGAGGTCAGTAACAGATGTTTACTGTAAGATCCCCCTTGAGATGATCCCTGTGATCCTGGCGTAGAGGCATTCAATAGGCCTTCCATAATTGCCAGTTAACTTCTACACATTCGAGGTTCTTCTTAACTCAGAGCATGACTCCTCCTCCTCTTCTTCCCTTTCTGTCTTCACAGAACAGCCTATAGCCATCCATCACAATTCTCCTGTCTTGGGAGTTGTTCCACCGTGCTTCAGTTATTCCTGTGTGTGACTTTGCATGGATGCAGAGCTCCAGTTCCTCCTGTTTGGTCCCCAGGCTCTGTGCACTGTACACATACACCTGAGCTGGTTGGTCTTCTGGTTCTCATCCTGCGAGGCAGATAAGGAACATTTATTTGTTGCTGCTCTGGTTGGCCTGGCTTATTCTCCAGGTGGTTGTGATGCTGCAAGTGCTACCACTTTGGGTCCAAAGTGCCCCCAAATACGTCAGTTTAAAACTCACCTCAGCAGATTGGCCAGCCTTCTGCCAAAGATTCCTTTGCCTTTTCTACACAGGTGGATCCTATCCCTGTTTAACAGGCTGTAGTCATCAAAGAATGTCCCATCGTTATAAAAGCCAAAAGAGTTGTGACAGCACCTTTGACAGCCACAAAGCCAGAAGTTGATTTGTATGATGTTTGGTTTTGGTTGCATGCTTTCCTCCCACTGGTAAAAGGTATTTGGAAGAAAAGGTAACTTAGCACCAATATTTGCTTGCACCCCAGGGCTCTGTAGTCTTTCTTGATTTGTTGCCATCATTCATGCCCATATGAAAGGTTAGCAAATGATCTGAACAAGTTGTAGCACCCTCTTGGCAACATCTCAGGCAACACCACAACCTCCTGTGCTGAGGCAGGACCTCAGCTCCTGGACAGCTGCACAGGCCTCGTGAGTCTCCCTCAGGCTGACAGACGGTGTCTCAGTGCCCCTTTACAGAAGGTTACTCATTCTGAGTGCTCATTTCTTTTTGTGGTTTGTGCTGCTGGTAGAGTTTGTCCTTGCAGACCTTGCTCCTGGGTGTCTACAGTGATTAAAGCTTCCTATATGCTCTAGGTTGTAGTGCTGGAGGGTGGCGAGGGAAGCAGAGTCCTGCTTTTGCATGTCACCCGGGTCCAAGGTGCCTAATTCTCTGTGGTGTCCACCACAGGAACACAATTCTGAATTCACTAATCTCAGCACCTCTAATATTGCAAAGAGTCTTCCACTCCCCACCTCCTCCATCTTAATGTCATTTCTACACATTGTATCCCATCCCATAATTTCCTTGCTCTGTGGCTCAGTCTGGTTCCTGTGTCCTTTACAGGAAATGTAAGCATTGATATGGGGTGGGATCCTGCAGTAAGCACTCTGAGTAGCACCACCTGAGACTGAGAAGCAGCTGCTGCACACAGTGCCAACGTATCAGCCTTGAGCTTTCCATGAGTTGCTGCTTACAAGCATGCATACTGCACTGGCATGTTTAAGCCTGGACCACAAACCAGGCATCTGCAAGTGATTTGTGGTGACTGTCTGCTTGCATAGAGGTACTGGTCTGAGCCCCAGCTAGGCAGCACTGACTGGCTTTTCACAGGCAGTCACTGTGGGACCCACCACTCTACCTACACAACCTGGAGTGGTTCGTGTATTGAAGAAATAGCAGCTTCTGTTACAGGCTTCAGTATTTAAAACAGTCTGCATCAAGTTTCTGTATCTTGAACTAGTCAAGTAGGACAAGAGCACTATTGGAGCAATGTTCTATGCCTGATACACAGCACATTTCTGTGGCAAACCTCCAGAGCTTACCACTGTATGTTAAAAGTTCAATCTGTCAGTCATATTATTGATTTGCTGGAAATAAGATGCAGATTGATTGACTACTTGCACAAGCAGCACACAGTAACAGTCCTGCTTTGGGGGTATGTTTACAAAGCTGCTGCTGCACAGCAATAAACATGTCACCACTTACCATGTTACAGAAGCTGCACTCTGTATATGCTAGTGCATAGCAGAAGCTGGTAATTCAGTAGCTCAGCTGTGGATGCTGTTTGCTATACTCCATGCTGAAAAGGATTGTTTCTGTCTGAACTGCAGCTTTTCTTTCTTTGGCACTGCCAATAGACCGAGAGCTATTGAGTCTGCTCTAGCCTGCCTCGCTTGCAATGAAGCCCCTCCAGTCAGTGCTGCATGGTAGATTATTCAGACAAGTAAACAGGGCACTTCATCAGCTGCAACTGTGATTGAAGAAAATAGCAATGAAATCTCACAGTACAGAGGTGGTCAGAGGTGACCATTTCTGAAACAAAACATACTGGAACCATACTTGAAACAATTCCACTGAACTAGAATGGAAGGTGGCCCTGAGGCAAAAATCTCAGCAGTATCAAGCACCAATACCTTTTCTGCTAAAATATATCCTTCCGTGTTCCTATGAACTACATAGTTTGTTACACTATGTACAAGCATAAAAACATTCTGTGATTATGTACAGTATAACCTTGCCTAATATTTGGAGCCTATGTTAGCTACTGATACTTCAAATAATTTAGTTATCTCACAGAGTTCTACTTACTGATTGCTGTGGTATGTTCTTGAAGTCAGCTGTGCTGAAATAGAATTTTTGCCTGACTTGACTGGGTATCATTATTTGCATCGCCATCCTGTAGTGTATCTTTTGGAAAGGAAGGCAAAAATGTTCTGTATCAGGAAAGATAAGAGAGGTAATATGTTACTGTTGTTGTATTTGAATGTTCTTGCTAATAACAGTTGTGCTACTGTGTTAATGGGACCAAATTAGGTGGGAGAACATTCTCAACACATCCAACTCATTTAGCAGGCACTGACTTACGAGGGTAGTTGAGAACAATCTTTCGTAAACACTGATTTTTAGGGACTGCCTATAAACTGACTTGCACTTTTCCTTCTTTTCTGTCAAGTCTGTGACTTTGACACAGCTAAAATTATGTGTAATTACAGTTTGGTATCTGGAAAGGATACGGGGCTTGGGGGTTTCTGTTTTAAGACAACAGAAGAAAATCAATTCCCACTCAGGTATAGCATTTTCTAATATTAGAGTGACAATACTAGATAATTATCGCTCAATAGTTAAAACAGCACTCATTTTGTCCCTGATTCTTAAAAATGGTTCTCAGTAAAAAAAACAGCTGAAACTGACAGCAATGGAAATTTTAGAATCATAGAATCTTGGAATGGTTTGGGTTGGCCCTTTAATGACCATCTAGTTCCCACCCCCTTGCTGTGGGCAGGGACATCTTCAAATACATGAAATAAGAGCTTTGCCTTTCTTCCACATATAATTTCCATAAAATAAGAGGAACAATTAGTGTAAAATATGTTGCCTTTTATAACTAGTATAACTATAGTGAAAGTGACTTCAAAAGTTATATACTTGTCTACTGTTTAATATCACAATAGTCAAATAAATGTAAAATCAAATATGGAATAGAATAATCCTCACAAGATGCTGAATACATGTAAATTTCAGCTTATTTTGGATAATAATGTAAATGGAAAGGAAGCATTGTGAAAGTCATAGATGGTCAGCTTTAATTATTGCATGAATTAGCATTATCTAATGTGATGCTCTAAATTCCACAACAGGGCTACAGAAAATGATGACATCAATATGCTAGCCAAGGTAACTGATTGTCATCCAGCATATGTAGCCAAGGGGGCTGCTATGGCTGCTTTCTACTTGGCTAGATGCCTCCAGCTTGGCCGAGGCGCAGAGCAAGACCAAGCCACTGCTAAGAAATACTATTCTAAGGTAAGTTGAGGAAGCCTTACAGACTAGTTTGTATCTCATGAAATTGGGTGATACCACCTTGGATCTGAGTCTCTAAACCTGCAATTTCATTAAAGACTCCAGCATTATTTATGTTAAAAAAAATCTTGGCAAGAAAATGTAGAGTGATAGAAGTGTATTGAAAACGATTAAAAATAGCCTTGAAAGGATGCTATCTGCCCACTTGCTTAAGCAAGCAGTGCAACCAACAACAACAAAGAAATCCATGGTAGTCAGCACAGCAAAGAGCTTGGTAACTTGCAAGATAAATTGTTAAACTATTTGAATAATTTTATCCCAAATTGACTTGCTGTCATTCTCTCACAACTGAAAAATCATATATTTTGCTCTACTTTTGATTCTGTAACAATTATAGCCTTTATTAGTGATACTTAAATTGGCCATAACTGGTTCTCATGCTTATTTTTATATTTACATTTGCAATGATAGCTGAGGATCTACTGCTTTCGCTATTTCCCCCTATACACAGGGGGAAAAAAATAAAATCAGTCACATTTTTTCAAATTTGGAGTAAGATTGAGAAAAAATAAACTTGAGGAAAATTATTAATAATGGCTTCAAGAGGATGAATCTGTTAAGTAATATCAATTATGCCTAAAGGTACATCAAGACAAGGTGATTATACCAGCTGAAGGGAGTGTAGCAAGTTGGCATCTGTGCTTCAGAGAAACTCTATGGTTTCTGTGCATGTAGTGACCATTTGTTTCTGCAAGTAGAATACTTTGATGTCCATCTTGGTGCAATCTAAATGAATGAAGAATTATGTAAATGATAAATTATCAAACAATTTTTGTGGCTCCTTACTCAGGGAAGCCACTGATAGAAGAATTTTAGCAGAGCAGGTGATCTGAATGCAGACATTTTAAACATTTTGTTCTCGCACTGTGGAAAGTGTTGTAGAGGATAGGATGAGATCAGGAAAGGAATATAAGATGAGGTGTAGCCAGTATTCCTACTGGCTACATCTACTACAACCTTGTAGCCAGTATTGCCACTGAAATCTCAAGGCATCAAAGAGGTCCATCAGGATTAAATTGCTACATGACTTTGTGGGAGTACAGTCCTTCCCACTGTATTCTGAAGTCTAGCCGAACTGCCACAGCTGGAAGAAGACTACAACTGTCACTCATTATTCACTTGCTGTACATCTGAGACTGATCTAGGAATGTCACTAATGTCTCAGTACAAAGACATCATTCCCATTGACTGGTGTCATGCATCTCTAAATCAATAGCAAAAGAGAAGGAACACAATATAAATAAGGAAACTCCCTGAAAGGGTAACTTTTAGAGTTGTGCGGGTGTCCAGTTGTTTTGGACCATGTTAATTGTACAATTACACTTACTTAAAATCACATTTGCTTGTTTTAATTAACTGCTCGGCTGTGGTTTTGGCCTACCATTGTTAGACACAGTCAGTTTTGAAAGAGATGAGAAAGAGAAGATGGGCATCCCTAAGGGTCCTAAAACAAATGATGGAAGTGAATGAAATTCATCTAGTCTGTAAGCAGATTTATTTTTCTGACTGTGGTGCTGCACATGCCATGCCAACACATGCAAGTAAATAAAAATAAACCAAACACTAACACTATAGTCAAGTATGCTAATTTTAAATACTAATTTTTGTTTATTAAATGGCATCAGAAACAGGGATTTCAAGCCAAATATGTTAACTCTTAAATATTTTAACAAGTTGTTTATCCCAGATAGCTTTGTTGACACTTAGAGATTTATTAATGTCATATTGACAACATACAATTTTATTGTAGCTATAAACTAGAACTCTGGTATTCTTTGTTTTCAAAGGCATGCCATCTGGATCCTGCTGTTGCTTCTCACCTTGAACTGGCAGCTAATCTTGGGAGAATTTAGTTTCCTTTAACTGTGACTGCTATATAAACGTATTTCCTACAATAAACCATCATTAATCTCCAGGAATTATAGTTTGTTCATCATTTACTGCTTGCTTTTCAACTTTCTATACATTAGTATTTAAAGCAATTCACTGATTCATTTTATCTAAAATAAAGAGAAAGTAAAAAGCTCACACTCTCTTTAACTGAGATGAAGCCAAGACATGAAGACTTGAAGGTTTGTTAAGGACATTTAACTGGGACAGATGTATTTTCTTCATGTCATACTGCTACATAGCAGATTAATCAAACCAAAAGCAAATAAAAATGGTTGTTACCTTTCAGCATATATAATGTTTTAAGTTTAATAGCCTGAAAAGCTTGAACTCAAACTTGTCCCATTTTCAAACGCAACCCACTCACAGGCCATGGCCATTTTTAAAGCTTAACTTTGTTAGTGATGCTTAGACTTCCTTCCACATACTTTCTAATGTATCTAATGCATCTGCTTAAGTGTCTTTATACATTTTACTTTTGGATTGCAGAGACCCAGAGTTGGAAACTGGCCTGCAGAACACTAAGCTTTACAATTCAAACCATGACAGCTTCTAAAACTAGAAAATACTACTTACAGTACTGAGGAAAAAAAGCCCCAAATGTTAGTATGAAACATTTACTATATGTCCTCAACATTAGGCCTGTTTTCCTCAGTCCTCCATATTGCATTCACACTGCCTCTGTTTGTATTAGAAATAGTTGAAAACCTTTTGGCTATGAGTATGTATGCCTGAACAATGTCACACCGAATCTTTTATCAAAAGATAATTAACCACTAGGAAAACTTGCTGATTGCTACGGTAAACTTGCACCTTTCTCAATGCCTGTTTACTTACGAAACTTTGTAAGTGCAGAATTTACTTTGCTTCCTAGCACTGTGCCACGGCCTAAAAACTTTTCTGAAACTGTTAGAACAGAAGGCTAGATGTTACTAAAAATATTGATTTAGATACAGCATACAGACTGTGTGTACTTTACAATATAGTCAGTCATAACTGCAGGTAGTTTTTCTAAGAGCACAACTGTACCAAATTGACAAGACAGTAATGAGTGTCACCTAGGGAGTTTTGATGATGTTTAATTATTTAGATGTGCATTAACACCATATTTACATATTTTTACATAAATTTAAAAAAAAAAAACAAACAACCACTGAAGACAGTTTTCTTTCCTTGTATAAAATAAGGAAAAGATCTGAAGGTTATTTGAAATTGGGGTATTTGAATAAAACAGCCCTGAATAATATCAGGGAAGTTATTAGAATGGTTTAATTAAATGTCTACTTGATCATTCATAGAAGCAATTCATAAGCACTAATCTCTGAAACATTTAACACAGGCATTCTGTTAGGACATACCAGTCAGTTTACAACACATAATTTTGACACAGACTTCAAAGCAATGTATATATTTCTTATGAAACTAGTGCTGTCAAACTCATTGAATAGGTGTCAGTACAGTCTCATTATCAAGTACTGCAATCTGGTTGTGATATTTATTGCTTACAAATGCTTCAAACTACAGGAAATCTTTGGTAAAACCAAAATTGATAAAATTATCACAATAGCTTTACATGTAGTATTGCACAACAAGGCTTTTTCAATATACAAGAAAAAAAAGGAATGCTCAGATCCTCAGTGAGGAGATTAGAACTGTACAACATTCATTAGTTTACCACTATAAGCAAAATTTCTTTCCATAAATGTTTAAAATATCTTCTGGTTTCTTTCAGCATATATGAACATTTATTTTTCAATCTATATTTGAAACAGAGGAGTAGTCAAATAGAACAATTTAAATAAAAATTGGCAGCTATACAGCATTTTTTATCTACCCTACGACAGCATCAGATCTTTTCAAGTCTGTTTACTTCACAAAAAACTCAAGAGGAAAGAAAAATGCTAAAAATAATCACAGTCCTCAGCCCTCTATGGAAAAGAGGAAAATAAGTTTCATGTCTATTCTTGAACATAGACATTTCTCTAGTGGTCCAATTGTGCAGATTCAAACCTAAGTGGCATTAAGCTGCTCTAAATGAGCTCGCAGCTCAGGACACAGTTCAGTTAGCAGCAGTTCCAGCAAAACCTGAAAAACAGAAAAGAGTTAAGATGATGCAGGTGCCAACCAAATGAGAATTTCTTCTTCCTTTCTCTCGTGTTTAGAGCATCACAGATAACAGAAGCACGTAGGTTCGATTATATTCATCATTCATGCATCTGCTTTTCTTTCATTCCAAAGTTCGCACATGCCCTACATGTAACATGGGAAATGTCTTCAGGCAGTAAAGAGGCAATAGTTGAGGGCAGCTGCTCTCAGATGGGGATTGCCCACCCAGTATAAACTGGTGCTGTTCTGTCAAGGACTCCGTAGTCATGAGTAAGCAGCAGGGCATGCACCTCATGCACCTTCTCTGCAGTGCTGAGGTGGCACTGTGTGGCAGGCTGCTGTCTGGAATGTGCCAGAAGAGACTGAGTGTGAAGGCATTATACTTAGATCCAGCTGCATATTCCAACTAGTCCCAACAGCTAAGGAGTGGAACTTTTGGAAGGCTGTGATGTCCTAACTATGAACCAGTCCTGGAGCTCTCCTTCTCTAGGATTCTCCAAGATATGAAGAAATTAGTTTGTGCCTTATGAAATTAGGCACATTGGATGTGGTAGATGATCTCTTTTAGACAAAAGCAATGCTGCTGATAAGTGATCAGACCTATAACATCTTTCTAGGTTTGTGATCAAACCAAGGACATCATTCTGACTTATTTTAATAATAAAAGACGTTTACTTGCACACAGACCAATAGTCCAAAATAAATCTCTGCAAAAACACACACCCTAGGCTTTAGTACTGAGTAGAGCTCAGTAATTAACAGGATTATGAAGTTAAAAAGCTACTTTTCTGGTTACTCACATAAAGTAGATGCTTATTAGCTTTCCTCTCTTGCAACGCATTGAACACTTTCACTACACCATGACGGGCATTTTGTTGTCCAACAAGATTCTGCAGAGTATCTGCAACAAACATTACTTCAGTTTACATTGTTTCACTCATCCTAGGAAAAACCTCTGGCCAGAACCACAGAATCATCATTCTAATACCCAAAATCACACAATCATTAAGGTTGTAAAAGACCTTCAAGATCATCTAGTTCAACCATAAAGACCCATACAGGAGGGGAAACAAAGCCACTGCACTTCATTGGCCCTTGGCTACAAGATCCACGGATCCTACTCACCAAGCTTTTAAAAACACCGCTTGTAACTTATGTCACAGCTTGAAGATACATTTATTCTCAAGTTACTCAAGTTATATAATAGTGTGTGCATTTCAATGACAATGTTTTAAGTGTTTTAACATTATATAAAGAATGCCTTTTCAGTAGTTCACCTCAGCTACTCAAGTCTCATCTCACACATCATTAAACCATTCACTCAAATACACCTTCATCCACAAAGACAGAATTTCTACAACATTTAAAACAGATTTAGCACATGAATTGCCTCTCAATCTTCACAGAGAATACTTCCCACAAGTAAGCAGTTAAGAGAATTCTAAGTCAATTGTTTATTTTGGATTAAATTAGAGAATAAATAGTGATTCAATGCTCCATCATTAAGGTGCATCTAAGGTGCATTCAGCTATGTCCTGATATATGGCTCCAAACTCAGAAACAAACAAACAACAACAAAAAAAAAAAAAGCAAAGAAATCCACAAACCAACTATGGAAGGCTGTTTAGGTAAGTAGGTGAGTATATAACACAGGGAGTAAATGGAGGGTTGTTTACACATCAAATGACAAATATTTTGCATGCATACCCACTCCTTTTTTGCAGTAAAAGTTAAACTACCTAATAATGCATGGGGGTATATGAGATATCTCAGTGAAGCCATAAAATAGCTCCTTCTCTTCAGATGGAGCAGAGAAAAAGCATTCAAGCTATGTTTAGCATTTCCAAGTGCTAAGGGTAATTATTTTGATTCTTTCCACTTAAGTGCCTTTGGGTTTACATGATCTCTGAGGAGTCAGAAATATGTAACTGGACTTCTTGGCCTGGGAATGGGACAGGATAGATCATCTCAGAATGGTGCCCCACAAATGTGCTGGCTGAAGAGGAAGCTGCCTAGGCTTGGGAGATAAGGGTAGGCAAAGGAAAATACTGAACAACCCACTCCATTTAGGATCTTCTTCTGCCCAGGCTGCAGGTCACTCTAACGTTCAGCACTCTGAGACCTCTTATCAGAAATGAACAACACCACACAACACTGACAGCATAAGTAGATCCCGCTCTCTCCAACTTTGAAAAGTAAGAGGAAGAAGTTACTGCTGTGGTACTATTCTTCCCATCTGGCAAGTAGTTCAGGTCGCAGAGCCACCTGATATTTGCTTACAGAGAACCAGCAGAGAGAGAATCTTGACTGAGGTTCCTTGATGAATATTATGCACAGAAATACAGCAATTTTGATGTTGCATCCACCAATAATATCTGAATCCATGTCTTTCACCAGACAGGCAGTAAAGGCAAAGACCAAGGCCAAAATCATCCTTATTTATGCAAATAACCATAATTTAGAACTCTACAGAAAAATAATTCGATGAACCAGTTTCCTTACTAGTTATTAAATCTGTGATTAAGGAGAATGGAAGTGATCTCACCTGGAATGTTTTCAAGTAGTTTTTGCTGTGCTCTCTGTTTTGTCTCCTGTTTTTGTTCATCGCTCTTGGCTCTTGGTGGTGGAGCTAACTTTCCATTTGGCCAAAAAGCATCTCGAAACACACCAATGTAGTAAACAAGCATTGGTTCACTGAACATCCAGTGTACAGTGTCACGGATTTGCCTGTAAAAAAGTAGAAGGCAGCCAATCAGAATTAGCCTTTCATGTTTTATGCAGATTTATTCTTTTTACTCCCCAAAGTAGTGGATGAGATGTTCTTTTTCATGTAAGTGTACCAATATACCCGAGTTGATGTCACTGGCATCACAGCAGGTCATATTCAGCTCTGGGTGCTCTAGATCTAGGTCATTCCAGATACCTGACTGAGACCTGGAGAAGGCTGCTTTTCAATGTAATCCACAAACATACATTACAAATTACAAGTACTACACTGAAACATACATCAAAACTACATTTCAAGGACAGACACTACAAAGGCTCCACCAGGAAAAGACATGAAAATCAGGTAACTAATTGCAGCAAACTCCAAACTAGTTGCCTGCAGAGGTGTGCCTGCTAGGATAAAAATAGACAAAGTTTTGATAGAAGCACAGTAAGTTCCTTCATAGATAGCAGAAGCACATTTCTGGGGGGATGGAGATGGCAGCCTCCTCCTGTGGCTGCACCACTCACTGTAGCCTTCAGCACTAAGAGTCTGAGGTAGAGAATGGGCTCCAGTCAGTACTGCTGAACAGGGCCCTACAGCCAAATCCCTTAAAATCAATAAATATAAAGTGACCTTATAGGTAAAAAGTTATACAGCAACTTTGCATGCAAGCTGTGCTCACAGACTCTCCCTCTCTGTCCTCTCTCAGGCATCTTCCATGCTAGTTATCAGCAGTGTATGAACAAATGAATTAATCAATTTAAAACTCAGTGAGTGGCAACTGTCAGAGATCAGCCCAATTTACTGCTACGTAACATACATCAGAGGCTTTGAAAGCCACACTGGCATGTGCAAATTCAGTTACTGACTGGACAAAGAACAGCCTGTTCTGCAGGCAGAATACTTCTAAAATTTTTCCTAACCAATGATACAGCTTTCTGCATGAAGTTGTGTACAGACAGGCACACTGACTTCTTAGCCTCATGCAGGCCTCACTTGGGAACAGAAAGATAATTCACACATCTATGTTTTCTCTAATAAACATAGTGTATTTGTAAATTGAGCTGTGGCAAACCAGTGCAGATTATCATATACAACAGAATATCCAGATTCTTTTTTGACAGTTCTGCTCCCAGCCTTTCCTTCACAGAACGATGAAGATTCAGTTAAAGCAGCAGCTACTTACTTGTTGATAGTTCTTCCAAAAGTGACTTGTACTAGTGCAATTAATGTTTTTCTGACCCACTTGAACACTAGAATAATGAAAAATGATAAAAATTAATGACGAAGTTCATAATATTACATAATATTACATAATATTACAGAACCCATGATCACATCCAAAACCAAACCCCCCACCAAACCTAAACAACACACCCCTACACAGTGTTAATACAGTGTAAACACAGTGTTAATACTGTGTAAACAGTGTTAATAACCCTTTCTAAGATTTCATTAATTGTACAGAGGTTTCAATTTTCTTGATTTTTTTCCCTGTACTGTTGGCTATATGGTTTTAATTTCTTGCAGATTACATAACATACATATAATATGCATTCTATATCATACTGTAAAGTTTTATGTGTAAGAATATTTCAAGTTTATTGAGCCATAGAACTACCTAAACCCCTTCTTCTAATACAAAAAAACAAATGTCCTCAAACTTCCCACCCTTTTCATACCTATTAGTATAATGTACACAAAGCAGCACCATTAACATTCTGAACACATTTTCAGTCAAGCTGACCAAGCAGTCAGCGTTCCATTACAAATAAAGGAAACAAATGTGAGTGCTTCCTAGTAATTACTAGTTAATCTTTCTTTCATGTTGTTCACCATCACAATAAAGTCTATATTTGGAAGATACATCTGCCATTTTTGGAAGGTGCCACATTTTGTAATAGTTATCCTGTAAATTATTTTATAGAGCATCGTGTGTGGCTGCATGCTCAGATAGAAACAAAAATAGTTTTCTTTACTACCATTATTCAGTTACATAAAGGGGAGGGAAAAATCCAGTATTTAAAAGATACCGCAATTCTAGCATCATTTTCATCATACAAATTGCAGAACTAAAATGCATACCTAATTCACTTAAAATGGATATTAAAATTTTATTTCTTGGTCAGAGACATGTTCTATAACAAAGCTGTGTCTCCTTCCTCAGAATTCATACAATCTAACAAGCAACTTATTTACAAAAAGTATACTACTGTCCTTTTCTCATTCTTTGCAATTTTTTTTCACAAAAAAACTTAAAAGCATTGATGCAGATATTCTCCCATACCAGTTACATTTTTATTGCCATTTTATACAGGGATTTCACTTTTGAATGAAAGCTCCAAAATTATGAACTACTGAAGAATAGCTTGGTTTCAAACTAGCTGGCCATACACATTGCAAGAATGTTTCCACTTAGTGAAACAGCAAAAACCAGTCAATTAGGAAGTGCCCCACAGAGCCAACAGATTCCATCAGCCACTGAGGAGGTTTGCAGCTTACTTCCTCGCAGTTCAAAAATCTCTCCAATCAGCATGAAACACGGTTCAGCAAGAGAGTCCTTCTTCCCATCCACCTCCTCCCCGTAGTCCGACAGGTCACTGTCCTCTTCTGTTTCTTCCTAGGAAGAGAAGAACAACAACATGGGTATGCACTGCAGTTCCCCATCCTTCTTCCAGAATGGATTTAGTTACTGCCATGCTCTTGGGAGGGAGCACAGCCAGTCCTCTCAAAAACCAGCATGAGAGCCAACAACTGCAGCTGGCAGGATATGGCAAACAGGAACCTCGCTAGGGAGTTTGAAAAGGGATTGCACTTCCCATTGGACTAGTGATGAGGACACTCTGCACTGCTGGAATCATCATCACTGCTACATCTTCTGCTCACAGCCTTGGCCCAGTAAGCATCTCATACTGCCCAGATTTTCAGGATCTGCTGCCTATATTGCCCCACCAATACCAGCTGGATAAAAGAAAGCAGATGATGTGGGAGTCATGTACAGCTAGGAAACAGGTGAGAGCTGTAAGCAGGAGATGGCACTCAGAGGTGTTTGTGATTGCAAAGCCTGTTCTGACACAACACCCACAAAAACATCCAGGATGGGGAGCTAGCCAGCTGGAGCTGTTTGCAATGCAAGCAGCTAGGAAGAACAGGGGAAAATCTGGTTATTGCACAGGGAGAAGCAGGTCAGCTGGCTCCCCAGGAGAACAGAGTGCCTTCACAGCTAAAGTTACTCAGTGGAATCAGGCACTAATCAGTTGTCCTTGCAGTAAGCTGAGAACCAAACCTAGCAGTAGAAAGGGAACTGGCCACTGTAGAGGCAAGCACCATTAATGAGAACCAGGCCCAGGCAGAAGCATAGTATTGTGATACTTAGTGATCTGAGCCTGACGATACCCAAGCTCAGGGCACCAAAGAGATAAGAGGTATTCAGAAGAGACTCAAAGAAGGTGAATGGCTTGAGCCACCTCGGTTCTGACAGTACCATCTATTCAAGAGTGAAGGGCAGACAGCAGCTTGTTTCTTAGTGTCATGAAGACTTCTCCAGGATCAGGACTACCACACCTATCATTACTCATGGCAGCCGACACATCCCTCTGCTTTCCTGAGTCTGCCCCTGCCCCCCTGTGCTCAGAGCAAAGCTAAAGAGAGGCAGACCTGACCTCCACTGAGGCTGGTGCAATGCCCCAGTCTCTGGATCAGGAATGGTCAGAATGCTGTGCAAGTTTCCTTCAGCCTGGTTTTCAGAGATATCGGTCATCTCTTCCTTTGCCTTCCTTTTGTCCTCATCATTCCATCATCTAATATTGGTGTATTTTTCTGCTATGCAGTGAATCTCCTACCATTTAGAAAATGCAACAAGTGCGAATTGTCACACAACAGTGCATTCTCTATCCAGTAAGTTTACAAACCTAAAAGCTCTTCTTCTAGATAATATCAACTGCAGCTTTCTTCTGATTTGTTTTTAGTCTAGAGAACTAAGATATACATTCTAAAGCTAGTACTGTCCAAGGAGTTGTAGATATAAAGAAATGGCTGCAGTATGTAATCCTGAAAACACTCAAGAGGTAATACTATTGCTCTAACATATATTTGAAAAATGTGAGATGAGATGTAAAAGGCAAAGAGAGAGCTGAATGAGAGCATTCTCTATTACAAAGTTCAAAATACAAACTAAATCAGGAATGCTCAGTTACAAAAAGAACACAATTATAACAGCTTTATGTGTGGTTTAACACAACTAACTTCATTTATGACGTTTTACCAAATGATTTAACCCTAGTTTAATTTAGGAAAGTATCCAAGATGCTATCAACTGGGCAGATCCAAAGCTCTTACTGAATGACATGGGACTCCAAGAAACAACAGAACTGATCCCAGACTGCCTCACCATCCCTCTGCCTCCATTTAGTTTTATTATTTTTACACTAGGACAAACGTTTGACATACTCATTCAGAGGGTCTAACAGTTCCCACCATCTGTATTCTGTGGTCTTCTCTTATGTTTAAGCTCAGGGAAAGAAGGGAGAAGAGAGGGAAGACAAATGTGAAGCGGGATGGTCTTTGTTTTACACTCTGCATTTGCACAGTGCCTGGCATAACACACTCTAGCCAAAATTAAGCTCCTAGCCCCACAAGTAATAAGAAATAATATTAAATTTAAATTCAGTAAGAAGTTATGTTCCAACTCCTCTGTTGCCACATTCAGTGGGTGTTTTTTGCTCTACTTCCTTTAGTTTTTCAGTATCATTTCCTAATTTCCGATTGATTTGTTTTTTCTCCTCTCACACTCATTACAAATTCTCTTTCCTTCTCCTGTACTTCCTAACTATTTCCTCCTACATACTCACATAATACAATATGTATGCAGCCTGCCTCTATCTTGAGGATGTTTCTCAATTAAATAGCAAAATACAAATCAATTCACACTTCTATGATTTTACTTCTGCTTACTTCTACCTAGCAGTCATTTTAGTGAAAGCACTTTTGATTTTAGAATTCCAGTACTTCTATCAGAGTGTAAAATTAGTCTCTCAAACTTTATTTTTATTACTCTGAAATGAGGCACATGCATTCAGCATCTAGATGTAAACAGAGTGTAATTTTGAAAGGTATACACAGGATTTTCTTATTTCTGAAAGATCCAAGACCACCTTTCTTCCTGTTAAGAGGCTAGAACTGTACATGTTCCCCAAACTCCAATTATTCTGCAGAAGACCCATCCACTGCAGACAACTACAGCATGTAAGAAATTAACTATTTCATATAAATATTGTATAACTTATAACTAAAGGGGGGAATAGAAACAGCTCCTTGAATGTTGCATATCTGAACACGAACAACACAGAGCAGAGTGCCATGGAATTATGGGCAATTTAGTCATTGAGCTATTTTAGTTATTAATCTATTATTCATTGCATTTTGAGAGACAATGGGATTTTACAGCTTAGTAACAAATTATCCAACTGATTTGCCCCTATAGGCTCCTGCCTGCATTTGCAAATTCCCTCAGTAAGCCTGTACTATTTGCCAACGCTTTTTTGTCAAAACTAACTTTGCTTCAGAAGTTGTCCTGAAATTATTAAGGATACACAGCTGTTCCTGCCAAGAGACTACTCCCAAACGGGAATTATTTTTACCTGCCAAAACCCCTCTAAAATATGCAGGCCAAGGGCTCCAAAAGTGGCAAATTCTGCTATAAAAAATAAACAAGTCCACATGAACTGCAATTTGTTTATTTGTGGTAGCTTACACATTTGCCTATATGCATTTACCAGAAGACAGGAAACCTATTTTACTAATAAACACATTTAAATTCATAGGCAGCTCTTATTTCTGACTCTTTGTTCACTTACATTAAATTAAAAAATGGCCTTTAGAAATATCTTCCAACACTATCTGCCATTCAAATACTAATGACTCTCCCTGCTTGCTTTGGATAAGTAATTAAATTTGGGAAGATTACTTTTCTACCACTTACCTCCTGATGAGAAAACAAATCACCAGGAAGTCGTTCTAGAAACGAGGAGAGTGAAAAAGATGACTTCTTTCCTTGCACATCAATAACTTTGAGGTGCTCTGGGGAAGGGCTCAAGAAGGCGTAAAGTGCTTCACTCTGACACAGTCTTTCATCAGAGAGTAATTTCTGTGAAATAAAAGTATTAACACATCACAACACAACAGCACATCAATTAAATATTTCTTGTTAAGGAACAAGATGTGTGATTAAGTCACAGCTCAGAGGTAGTGTGAGAAAAAAAATCCCTATCTCAAAGATACTTAAGCTAGTTCTAATGTACTGGAACTAGTAAGAATAAAGTTTTTAATCTTACAACTTTCTTTTTTTATAAAAATTTATCATTTGTAAGGAATTTGTTATGAAGAGTTTTAGCTGAAAGTGGCAATTACAGGATTCGTTATTCATGATTTCTAAATTAATCAAAGTTTCAATTAACTTGCCACTAGAGAAATGGTTACTATCAGCCAAACTCATCTCAACTTTGGGCATTTTGGACAACTTCAACATTTATAATGCCAAACCTTACATCTGACCTATTTGTTCTAGGATCTCTCTTTAGGCAATAGAGAGAGAAAATCCTCTCAATTCTCCTGTTTAGATGTCTGTTGGTTTTGTCTTTGTTTTCTTACCTGCAGAAAGTTATTAAGCTGGTTCTTGGATTTCTCCATGAATTTCTGGTCTATGGATTTGAAGGGGAGCTTGCTTAGAGAAGGCAACTGAACTTTCTTTAATGACGGAAAACACTGGTAGAAGAAAGGAGAGCTCAATTAACATGCATGCAGAGAAAAAGACAGGTAGTTCAGAATGGAAATGAAGAGACTCCTTTGCACTCTCATCTCCCTTCCACACCCCTCTCAGTAAAACACCTTCCTTTTCCCACTATGGGCTGACATATCTAAACCCTTTCCCATTACACCACCATTATGTATTCCTTACCACACAGAAAAGTTAAAGCACTATAAAATTTTTTTTTAAAATATCTAACTTCTCTCTCCCCAAAAGCTGTCATTTCTAATACTTCCCTAGAAGCCAGAAACAAAATCTAGTTTTTTTAGCAGGCTCTTGCATGACAGTGCAGAGCATATACCATTTTGACATGGGGTTAGTCCAGTAAAACATTTTAAGTGGAAAAAATAATTATAAACAACTTTCATAAGCATCTGGTAAAGACCAGAAATATGCAGATAGAAATCTAGCTCTAAAAGGCTAAAAGCCAAAAGGCTGGCATTAAAACTGGCAGTATTAAATTTTTATCATTCTGACGAGTTTTAGCAGTTTGCGTTTTCTCCCCTCCATAGCAGGGATTCATACCTCACTGAGTTTGCGGTGTAGGTTCTGAAACTCACTGAGCTTCCTGGGAACAGTCCAGTTCTTAGTTTCAGCTCCACCAACTTCTTGTAAACTCACCATGACAGAGTAACAGGGCACTTGTTCTCCATTCTCTTCTAAAACCTTGTGGGGAAAAACCAACAGATAAGGTAATCTCCATTGAAAGTAAACAGTGGAACATTAGAGCTTCCAAACCCTGTCATCAGTCCCATGCTTCTCTTGAGATTTGAAAGCTACATATGGAGCAATACCCTTAATGAACTACCATTCACCCAAAATGCTGTGCCAGTCCTGAATCAGTCCTCCAGCTAGCCACTATTACATCTTACATACAGTTTTGCAACACTGTCCACCAGCAATCAAATCTCCCTGACATGTCTTCTTCAAACAGCCAAGTGTACTATTTTGGTTTTTAAGAGACTTACAATATAGCTTTCTGATTGCTTATCAATACTCAATCTCTCCTATCTGCATTTACCTGAGTGTTCTCCCTTTAATCCCACCCTCCCTTCCCAGTGCTCCTGCTGAGGCTCACCCACATGCCAGGCTCTGCAGCTGGGCCCTGTGACAGCTGGGGCTGTCTCACAGCCACGTCTCTGCTCACTTGAGCTGTTCTGCTTGCACAGTTTGTGGTATCCATGCAGTGTCTATCTCTGAGAAATTCACTGCTTTACAAAAATACTAGTGAATCAAACTACAATCCTTAGACAGAGGAAGGAGAAGCAATGAGCCACATTGCTGTAGCTTTCCCATTTGCAGAAAGTTAAATGATTTTTTTTGAGACAACGGCAGCGATGTGACCACACTATTTCTTAATTTCTTAGTATAAGAATTGACGTAAGAATTTCATCCTTATGTCCTATTGGTAATAGATTTTTGTTTACTTATTTTGAGGAGACACCTAAATTGATTATGAAAGGCAAATAAGGGAAATGCATAAAATACTTAATTCTAGAATGCTTGTCTGTATATACATGCAAATAACAAAAATGTAATTATAAAACAGCACTCCCGATCTTTTTGAGGAACGTTATAACTTTAAAGCCTTTTAAAAAATGTTTAACTAACCCAAGTTAGATAAGAATAAACTTTAAAATTCATATAATTATGACACATTTTCTGAGTAGTCTATAGAGGCTGTAAAGGCCTGACAACACAATGCTAATGATGAATAATTTGACAAGCGACTACAACACCATTGTAAAAGACATGTGGCTAAAATGTACCTTCATATTTTTAAGCTATTCAGAGCTGTACATTGAGAATATTCCCTGCAATGCATTCCTTATAAAGTTCTGAGGACCTCTGGGAAGCCAAGTCTGAGGCCCAGATTTTACAAATCTCTGTAAAAAAGCTGCAGCAGCACCCAGACAGAATATAAAGCACCAGCTTGAATGCCTGAAAATGTGCCTGGTTCTCAGCACAGCTATTTGGAGAAGTGCCTATCTCCTTCCAGACTACTGCAGAAATAGATGCTTGGAACAGCCTCCGAAATGAAGGTCAGAGAGACATGGCACAGGAGAAATGGGATCATCTGGGACAGTCCCTGCCCTGTCTACCCCTGAGCTAGATTGGGTCTGTGTTTGTAGGTGACTCACAAACACCTCCTGGCTGTCATTTTTGAATGCTGGGAGATCAGTGCTGAAATTGCTGATTTGAGTCATGCCTATGATTCTCCACTCCAAATTTTTTCCCAGGGCAAGGATTTGCATGTGTAGGGTCATCTGAACTATAATTGTCAGGAGAGAGTCATCCCTCTGAAAGCACATTCTCAAAATGGGAGGACTTAGTACTCCTGCTTCAAGTTAGGGTCTATGTGCAGAATCATCTAAATTATAATTACTAGATGTAGACACATTACAACTTCCTTCAACTACCCTCAGACACCCTCATATAAATAATGAAAGTGTTCAGGATCTTCTTAAGAATGCAAAAGTTTTTATCAACTTAATGAGTCAACTGGAAAACAGAAAATTGGAATGTTAGAGGTCTTCTAAACCAGGAGATCTAGTCCTCTGCTGTTAACAGGCACCATCTCATACAACTGCTATCATGAATGAATTCAAACTAGAGAGCCCTGTTCCTTTCATTGTCCCCTTTGCTAAGTTAAACAAACAAAAGTGCTTTCAGAATCACTTCTCATGGGAGAAGTTCCTCATTTAAATCCACCCTTCTCAAGGGACACAGCCCAGCATCTGCAAAGCAACTGTAACACTTCCTCATATCAAATGGAAACTCCCCTCCTCATGGATTCAAGATTGCCTTTACAGGCAAGAATTTACCCTTCACAGACCTGTAGCCCACTCAAGATGGGCTGCACACCTGACAAGCCACCAGCCTACTGCTTCCAGCCAAAAGGTGCTCCAAGGGTCAGAGCTGCAGCTCAGAGTTCCTGCTGAACACCAAACCTTGCATGCCACACTGTGAGACTGCACTGCACTTCTAATAGTACTACCTGAAAAGTCAGCCAGGTTTTTGAGACCCTTCCTAACCCTCTGATTTCAGGTGTTGCCTGTACAGTGGCAAGTACAGGGAGACAATCCCTTCCGTGGTCCTGCTGGCCACACCATGGCTGATACAGGCCAGGATGCTGTTGGCCTCCTTGGCCATCTGGGCACACTCCTGCCTCATGTTCAGCCACTGTCAACCAGCACCCTTTTCCACTGGGCAGCTTTTCAGCCACCTCTTATTCTGGTGTGTACTGTGGGAACAATAAGAAACATGCAACTTTTTTCACCTTATTCAGATCTACAAACTCCATTTCTTATGAAAGCAACAGATTTTTAAAAAGATGTTATGCTCTGAAGCAGTCTTTCTTTGGACAAGGGAGACACGATGTCTTCTACAATATGAAATTATACAAGGCCAAAACCATTAAAGCAAGAAGAGCAAGTAAGGTTATTTAGCTCTAAGTTTGATACCTATAATGGTATAGACTCACACAATTATGCAAGTTATCATAGGTCCCCTCATTCTGTGTGTTCCTACTGTATTTTTCAACCTCTACCAGTCAGGCAAAACACTGAGTCTCCAAAGTCAGTTTTATCAGAAATATCAGCTACCAAAAGACACTGATAGATTGTACCATTTACACTGATTTTTCTTTTTTAACATATATATTTCACACACCTAGAGCTAGTACATTTATATGACTCAAAACTACAAAGACTGAAAGATTCAAGCTTAGAGATTACAAACAACAAACTGGACATGTTTTGTTTCAAGTCTTAAGTAACTAGTTTTTTATGCATTCTTTAATAACTGATTTAGTAAATCAGTTTAAAAGGTCAGTGAATGGCTATTACACTTTCAGCTCAAGTAGTATAGCAAAATTTACTTTTACTAAGCTTTTCTGCAAAACAATAAGGCTAAGTTTTTCTCTCACTGAAATCACAGAGTTGTATACTGGGAATAGCAACAACGTATTTTGTAAATAGAAAGAATATTCACCTACTCATGCCCCCGGAAATCATCAACTGCAGCCAGAATATTGCCAAGCAATTAACACCTAGCAAGCAATTCCAGCCTACCCTTTGAAGCACAGAGCTGCAAACATCACAATTAATGCAAGCCTATGTTTAATTACCTAATCCAGTAATACTTATAATTAAGGCCACCTTCTCTGCTGGTAGTGAGGGAGAAGCTGGGCAGTTGTATATGGTTACATATACAGAAAGCTGCCATTCTGCAGTTTTTCTACACACAGCATTTACCAGATTTTAAAACCAGGCTTCAAAAGCTACAGATAACTCTTAGAAGACAACTTAAGAACTGTTCAGTTCTCAACAGCATCACCTGCAAACAGCATTAAAATAAACCCAGATGTTTGCACATGGATAATTTGGTTTTAAAAATGACACCTTACATTTTTAACCTGTTGGATTTCTTTCTTCTTTTACAGACAATGACTGTTGACAGACCTATCACTGGTGTGCAAGAGCTAAAGATAGAACCAAATAAACTCCACACACTTTCTTCCTCCAATAAAGAGGAAACTACTTGTATTACATAATTATATATAAGATGTCATATATTATATTTCTTATACAAAGAAAACTACTTATATTCATTTCAGGAACATTTTCTTAATGGTATAAGGTGGCAAGCCAGTAGAGACCCAAATAATCTTTAGTTCTCTGTAGTGATACTGTTAAGAAGATTGCTTATGTATGTCAGCCTACACTTACTACATAACAAGCATTCACTGAATTCCTTTCATGGTGTTAGTAGACAGACAGGAGATGGTGTAACACTTCTTGTTTTCAATACCATTTTTTTTTTACATTCATTCTACAATTGTCTATGCCCAAATGGAAGAGTAGAACAAGACAAAAAAAAAGTAACTTCTTCAACTTAAATATATAAAGCACTTTCTTTCGGAGCCTTCAAGTCCCTTGAAACTGTACTGCCATTAATTACAATAATACAAAACACAAAAAGTGTTAAGTACTGCACCTCTGAGACATAGCAGAGACACAACTACACCAAAGCCTGATAACATGGCAATATAGGAAGAGACAGTTCTCATGAAAAACAGTGCCCCTAAAATAGAAAATTACCCAGTTCCCAAACGTGGGAAAACCATGTTTATGTACATGCAGATGATTTTTATAACTCCATTACAACAGTGTCTGAGGAATAGAAATTCTGTATATGCATCATAGTAGCCACTGGGGAAACTGAAGAGGAGCTCGGAAGAGGTTAGGGCTCCTTCCCTCACAAGTAAGTATTAAGTATAAACAGTGTATACAAAGGTATAAGGAAAGTATCTACACACTTTTCATCTGTTTTTCACGCAAGTTTGAATAGACTCAGAAGATAAAAAGCTATTAAAAAAACCCATACCTCGCCTGAGACAATGAAGGCTTTCCACATGCCAAGATTCTCACACCACCAGTCTGTTCTTGCAATGTGCAGCTGAAGGTCACTATGTTCTCTCTCCATCAGAGTAATTTCATCCTTCAGCTTAGAAACAATCTGCAGAGAAAAGTTTATTCATTACATTTGGTAGGAAAAAACTTGTGCAACACACCTAGTTGTGTCTTTAGGGACACTGTTCAGAAAGAAGACAAACTACAAAAGTAGGGGGAGAACAAGTCACGTGGATTAAAAAAAAAATCACAAGTGAGGGAATAGATGGTGCCTCTTACAAATTTCTAGAGGACACAGCAATCTTAAAGGTCAAACCTGATATTAAAATAAAAAAACATGCTAGAAGTACACACTACTATCACACTATCAGAATAAAAGACACTTGAGACAGGATTACATGTTACACACAGTATGTTTTATAAGAACTTGAAATTGCCATTACTGAAATATGCCTTACTGAAAACATCATCTTTATCATTTTCAGGTACACATCATGGGACTGAGGAACCTGGGAATAGATTTCAATTCTAGGTATTTAGCTATGTTAAAAATCAAAAACTCAAAAAATTACCACTTAATTCATTTTAGTTTTGAAAAGGCAAGAATTTATTATTATAGAAAGAACAATTTTTAAAAATGTTCTCATCAAGACATAATTCACCACCATATCTCAAAGAAGAAATAGTGTATCTCATCAGACCAGCAAAAATAAATAAGTAACAAAATATCCTGCCAGGAGACAGTATGACAAGACAAGGTGGAAGTGTACATAAGATGTGATATTAGAAACATGGGACAAGCAGCTGACACTTTTTTATTTTTAAATATGATATACCACATAGCCAAATGTATCAGTTATGCACCACAAGTGGTACATTCTACAGAGCTACAAGAATTCTATCTTGTTCAGAATTTTTGTCTCAAGTCAGATGTGAAATATCTACATGACAGCTATATAACAATTTTCTATCAGACACCTAACCTTCAGAATAATTTTGTATTTTACTTTATTTACTATCTATGTAGAGGCTTTTCTACAATCACCTTATATTGACTCCAATGGTATCCAGGAACATTCAATAAATACAGAAGAACTGGTAGGATTTCATCATAAGTAAACAGCTGTTACATTTACAAATCAAATACTGAGACTTTACAAAAATACTGGATCCATTTTACAATTCTGTTTCAGAGATGTATATATTTTCCAAGACAAAGAATATTTTAGCAACAAAAACATACAGGGAAAACCCCACTACTTCAAAAGGGGTAGAATCCCCGCCTTCCCAAAAGCTTAAGTATGGAAGAATATAGATATTATGGTTTCAAGAATGCAAAGGGAATATAGAACATCCATGTGAATGAAATAATACATAAACATTTAGTTATATAGAATCATAGAATGGCTTGGTTTGGAAGGGAGATGTGGAAGGGACAGAGGGAATGAAGCTAGCCAGAGTGGCCTCAAACTCTAGTGAAAACATCTTTCACCCAGAGGTAGCTATCCCAGAGCTGGGGAAGCAGTGAATGAGAGGAGTGTCAACTTCTATTCAGACCAGCATCTTAGCATTCACCCTGAGTGAAGGAACAAATGTATGAAGAAGCCAGGTCCCGAGCAATGACTAATGCCCAGGTACATTTTTGCCATCCCTAGCAGCAGAAGTTTAGGAAAACACCTTGCCTACTCGCTCATCTTACCCACCGTCTACCATCTGCAACCCAACCTCACTGCACCATACAAGAGCGGCCCAGCTGCACCTGAACAACAGGCCTGGAATATCAGCCTTGGGAGCAACACAAAGGAGTTGGCCCCAGCCATGTGCAAATCACTTGGTTCTCCTGGAATACGTTCTCAGATTCCTTACCTGTTCCACTTTGCCAAGAGAAAAGTCGATTTTTTTCTTTGGTTGGTTTTAACCCTAGTCCAGAGACAGAACGTTTTGTATCTCTCAGAATTTTTCCTCTGATGATAGTGCACTTTCTCCTAGCTCCTAACAGATGAATCAATGGCTCCTGTAAGCGTGGGGTTTTTATCCCGTTACCGAGGACGCCCGTCAGAGCTGCGGCTGCAGAGGGAGTTGCGCTGTCTCCTCGCAGCAGCAGAGGGTGCAGGAGCTGACAGCTCATCCCTCCGGGCAGCGCTGCGGGAGCGCCCGGCACCGCACAGCCCGAGGCAAGGAACAAACACCTCTGGTCACCCACACAGCAGCAAGACCACAGGAGAGTGGTCGTTATTCCGTGGCCAACAAAGCAATATCAATCACTTTGCAATATCAACCATCATCATTTGCAATTTTAGTTACAACAGCTTTAAAATATGGAAATATGGGGGCGGGGGGCGGACGACACCCATTTCAAACTAAGTTCTGATTTCACCTTCTATTTAACAAGCTGACTGAAATAGCCATTTGATCCGTCTAGAATGTGACAACTGGGTATTTCACATACACAAATCTAAAAAAAAAAAAAGAAAAAATCAAACAAAAGAACTGAAACACTGATGGTACATACCTTTTTGTCAGGTTTTGGTGAATTACATATGGAATTTAGAGCCTGTTTCTTATACTCAAGCTTGTCGTTTAGCTGGCGAAGTTTATTTACAGCATAACTGGCCTGTTCATTAATTCTTGTGCTGCATTCTTCAGTAGCTTCTTCACAACCTTGGCTCTAGGAATAGAGAATGGGGGTAATTGCAACATTGAGATGAAAAAAGAGACGGTTATTCATAGAATAATAGAATGGTTTGGGCTGGAAGGGACCTTAAAGATCACATAGTTCCAATCCCACTGCCATTGGCATAGACACCTTCCACTAGACCAGACTGCTCAGAGCTCCATCCAGTCTGGCCTTGAAAACTGCCAGGGACGGGTTATTGTTTGCTCCATAAGCTTCTTATGTATAAGAACACTTCTTGATATAGATGAAAATGCAGTTATATCAGATACATCAGCCATTAGATCCAACATGAAACATCAGTCTGTTGTAAAAAACCAAACCAAACCCAAACCAAAAACCCCAAAAGACAAATCCTCGTTACCATTTCTACTACAGTTCTTTGGCAACTCTTGCCAATTGTGTGAAACAACCTTCAAGCTAAGGCTTTAGCGTAAATGAGACGGAATTAAAGTTTGTTTTAAAAGCAACAACAGCTTACTAGTCATGATCAATATTCAGAGCCAGATAGAAAAGCAAATACTTAGCTCTGAGCTGAAAATAATGAGGATGTGGGGAACAAACCCAAAAAACCCCCACATTTCTAACAGTACTGCCTCCCACAAAGCTTCACAAAACAGATTTGTCATCCTGCAGCACAACCTAAACTAAGTCCTTTAACTTTCTACACAGATTTTACTGCTGTTTTTAGAAGTGTTAATAAAAATGTGTTAAAAGCACATATGCCTTACCCTAAAGTCATAAATCATTTTCATATACTCATTCAGACAAACCAATAGCTTTTTCTGTCTTGTGTACTACAGGCATGCAAAAAAATACAAAACTTCACACCTTTCGGTGACATCCTCTTTAACATCTTTTGGCATTTGCCTCAGCCTCCCCTTGCTTACTGTACTTCCCCAAATAGGCATGAAGACCTTGAGATCCAGCAAACACAGCACTCAGCTTTTACTGTTGCCATGTTCAAAGATCTTTGATCCTTTTGTGACCAAATATATCTAGATTTATCTGTGGGAAGCCGAGTCTATTCTCATGAATGAGGGTTCAGTGTAATTTAATTATATTCCAACTAAGATGTATCCTTATCTAGTTAACAGAAAGCTAACAGAAGGAACTCTCATAATGACTCTTATAAATTCTGTGAGTTTGAGAGACAATCCTATTGCAAATTCCGTAGTATTTTATATCTTATTTTAAAAAGCCTGAGAAGAGATAACAGCAGCAACAATAATTAATCTCCCCAGCATGATTCTCACAAAAGAAGGTAACATAGTGCAGAAGTCAGTATTTCTAGGCTAAGAAATCCATGCCTTTTTCCATTTCTGCATTTGCCTACTAGGTGGCTGAGTAAAAACCCGTTACGTCTATGCCCTGTCCTTTCTTCTGTCTGTTCTGCATGGACTGTAAACTCCTCAGGTCAGAGACTGCCTCCAAGCATATGTAGAGACCTCAGCACATGGAAACATGTTGTCTTCTCCTTGCACTACAATAATACAAATAATTAACAGTACTGGGTGTTATTCAAAATGCTGTTGAACAGAACCACAAAATTTTAAAAAAAATCTTACACTTATTGGGAAGCACAGAGGTAAAGAAAGAATCAAAAATGCTATTTTCAACTCAGAAGAATTAAAAGACTTTTCATATGAAGATTAGTGCTAACAATCAAAGAATTGCAATTAATTACATATCAGTCAGGCTCTGCTCCCAGAGGTAGGCTACATGATTTCTCTGTCATTAACTTTTCATACACTTAAAGCAAAAAACAGTGCTGAATCTCTAGGTTTACCACAAAAATGCTAGAATTACAAGAGCTAGGTACCTGTATTCAAATTATCAAATTTATCAAATAAACAACCAATGCACTCAAAGCTGAGATCATAATGGATTGTGCTGTTTTCCCCTGATTCCATTTCTCTGAGTGATGCAAAACACAGACTTCAGTCTTATTTTAGTGTCCTGACACATGCAGCACCAATGCAATCACCAGATCCTCTCTCCTCAAAGTGATGGATGCAAGCACTGCCTTGCTTCTGTATTTCTACTCGTGACGTTTTAAGAGGAGGTTTGTCCAGGAAACAGAAAGTGGTAACAGACTGGGAAGAAAGGACTTGTTCCACTTGCAGCAGAATCAGCAGTCTGGCCTTTTCTTGATTCCTATTTTATTATTTGATTTTCTCACATTTGATCAGGTCTCACCCTTCTGTCCTCACCTCCATGAGTGCACTAGAGGGCTTTTTACCTATCCAGCTATAGCAGTCAAATTTATAGAAAATTAATACAATCACATGAAGAGATTAGAAAGCACAACATTTCATGCTTTAGAAAGTTCTGGGCAAAACTGTTAAGAGCCGTTTCTCAAAGTCTCAATGACTGCAAGCACAAGGATAGAAAGTCTTTGAGGTACCTACCACCCTCAACACACAATTGAGTTAGCAGTAAGAAAATTAGAAAACACATCTTGAATATTTTATAATGGAAAAGAATACAGGGAAAAACAAACACTGAAAAGATTCAGCAAGCTTTAAAAGCACATATTGGAAATCATTTACTTATAACAGTTCATCTCTGCAAATTTGCTCATATGCAGACTACAAAGACTGTAACAACTCACCTACAGAAACTAAGGTCACTTAAGCAGTAAATACAAAAGCCTTAGGTTCTGTAAAAATTGTTTCTAAATAGCAGCATGTAGATCAGCACTTCTGGATTCTGCTTATTTGTTTATTTACATCCAGTTTTAGACAAACTGTTACAATTCATTGGTTTCTGAGCAAGTTCACATGTAAAATGAGGACATCCATGCTGATCTGAAGCAGCTGCCTGACTCAAAGAGGCACTCAGTAGTCTGAGCCCTGCTCTTGTCCAAATGTTCCTAGATAAACACAACCCAAGTCCCCCCGACATGACTGATTCAGGCAACCCAAAAACCTCTCCCAAGAAGAATTGCCAGGTTATTGCTTATGACATTTTGAATGCTCTTCTTTAGTATTTCGAGTTCTTGTGCTAGATTTATCTTCCAACATAGCCTATTAATTAATAAAAAGCACTAAGATTATATTTTTCACTGCTTTTTCTTCTCTTTTGTGCAACTTGTAATATCTATTTAGTACCTAGGAAATGCATGGGAACCAGGGACAGACAATGTCTGGGCAGAAACCTACTGATGTTTCAGTGAGAATTTTTTCACTGAAAAGCAGAGCAGCTGAGTTTGTATGAGGTATATTCTCTGTTTCTAAGGAACATAATGGAAGATTTGAAATACAGAAGGCTTGGAAATCTGAAATATCTACTTTAACTGATTTAAAATTTAAATAGTCAGTCATTTTGTACCATTTTGTTTCAAAGAGCTAGTAAACATACAGGTTTCACCAGGTGAGACTATAAGAGTGATGATATTTATAAATAAACCAGAAAAAAAGAAGAGTAGTCCAAAGCTCAAGGACAGAAGATGCTAGTACATGCTTTTCTCAGGATAGTTTCTCAGATCACTTTAAATAAAAGTGAAAGAAATTGTATGTGTGACTCACCACTTCATCTTTGTCCTCAGAAGTTAGCTGAGCAGAACTTCTTTCTTCCTCCTTCTTGACTGATCTCTCATATAAATCACTGACAATGAATGAGGGGTAGTATCTGTCCTTTAGAGTTTCATAAACATCTGCCTGAATTCTGTAGAATACTTCAATGCCTTTATTTCCCACAAGACTTTGCTGTATTTCCTTATAAAGGGATTTTTCCACAGGTATTTCTCTGCTTTCCACAAAAAAATTCTGATAAATTTCACTCACCAGTTGAGGTATTTCAGCCTAGGAAGCAAGGGAGAAGGAGGAAGAAAAGAATAATGAAAAAATGTTGAAAATATCAGGATGACTCAAGATCCACATGCATAATTTGAAGGCTAATCAAGCTGATTTCCTATCCAGATGTAGGAGAACACATCTGTGAACCTCTTACCAAGATCAAGCATGCTGCCTGCCTGTGCACTTCTGCTAAGCAGTCGATTTTACAAGTTAAGTATTGATATTTGTCAAGTGAAGAAACAGCTGTGCTCTAAAACTGCCATAGCTTCCACACCCACTGCTTCTAAAAATATGTTCCAAAAGCTGGTATTAAAAGGAAGAAAAGTGCTAGAGCAACACTGTGGCCACCACTTTAAGTTCAGATTGAAAAGCTCAGCTGTATCAGCTCTCCTGTCTTCTGCTAAATAGAATCAACTCACTGTATATGTGATCATAATTAATTTTGGGGGGAAAAGGAAAAAAAAGAGGGGAAAAAAGCACAGCTGAAGAAACATTTACCAGTACAGGAGGCTGGGTATTTTCACTGAGCACAGAATATTGCACAGGATTGAATCTTGCATTAATGAACAGGAAAAAGAGGAAGTAATGCAGCACAGCCCATGATCAGCTCTCTAAATTACCATCTCCTTAAACCAGACAGAATTAAAAAGAGTTTATCTACTCCCTTAGTGTGGCACAATGTTCTTGCCTGCCTCATCTGACAATATGACAGCCACATGACTGCAGGACACTATCTTTTTGTAATTTAAGTGCCCCTGTAGTGGCAGATATATCCATATGTATATACACATTGGTGTGAAAGCAAAGAGAGAAATCACAGCTGAGAGGTCAGAAAATGATGTAGAGTACCTTTTCCAATCAGGAGCAGTTTGCAAATCAAAATTGATTTCTAGAACTCTCTTCACAGTGCCTGACAAACCATTTTTATGAACACTCTCTAGCTTGAGTTGGTTGTTAGTCACTTCTTCACATGGTATTAATGGTTCACTACTCACACTCTATAATTTGTCTCTTTGTTTACAGGATGTTTTGTATGTTTTCCAATTGACTAGAATCTTTATACAGAAGAGAGCAGTAAAATTACAGTGAACAAAAAGTTAACTGATATCAATAATGAAATTTGTATTTCATGGTGAAGGTTTAATTTTTTCCCCCAAAAAACCACCACACTGCTCACAAAGAGCATATCTGTCCTCTACATTCTTGCTCTGCACCATTACTTCAGGATACTTGTTGCAACTTTTAGTGATATTTCCTATCCTTGTTTCAGGGTACTAATTCCTACTTTATTTTAGCACAATTTACAACATAGCATTGTTTCTTCCTTCTAGCTGTAGTGTGGCATTTCTGGAGAAGCTTAGCTGCTTATACAGCTACTGATTAGGAAGAGGTCTTTTAAAAACCTCCCTTCCAGAAAGATTTTAAGAACATATATACACACATTTTCACTGTTTTGGACCGAATGGGCTACCTGTAACTGGCGAGATGAGAAGCTTAGGTACAGAGTATCCAATTGGAACATCCTTCTAGGTTTCATGTGAGCTGATACAACTAAAGACACTATATTACTGCAAGTTTTTCTCTGGTGGAGGGGGAAATAATTCTACTACTTTTGCATATCAAGTATCCTTTTTAACAGATGTTGTTACAGCAACCAACAGTAAATCACCATCACAACAGCCCACCAATTTTAATTGCAATACTATCTTCAAATATTGCCATGAAGCAATTAAGAAACCCAAATTGCTTAGTACCCATCCTATGCTATTGATATTTTCAAAACATCAAGACATTTCCTAGCATCAAGATCACAAGTAGAGATTGTCATCAATGTACAAAGCTATATAGGCTTGCAATTTCTTCCACCTTGTTAGCATTCTTCAGATTCTCCACAGACTCCCAAAGACCAATCAAAGCCATCTTGTCCATCCTTTCCATGTAGATCCGGAAGTGCTCTCGGTACGAAGGGTTGGCCAAAATTTCTTCAAACTGAAGAATCTGAGAAGGGAAAACTGAGAATAAAAACTGGAAAAATGCCTAACTCTATCTCCTTTCCATCCCTTATAAGGAAAAACTTTACACTTGATGTGCCCACGGAGCACTATGCATCTCTCAGACATGTCCTAGATTCAACTACACAGACCTCCTACGGTCATAGTTTTGCTTCAATAAAAAAAACCAGAGTTTTAAGTACTTGGAAGATGAATTCATCTATGCTCCTATCAGATAGTAAATACCTTCACATCTTTAAGGTCAGGATACATTTCAAAGGACTAAGAAGGCATTTCAAGTCACTCATGAAATGCTATTGGCAAAAATTTAACTTCCAGTGTTCCTGCAAAGCAGAGGAGCCAAGCTAAAAGCTAACTGACCTGTTTTTCACTTGTTTCAAACACCAACAGTTTCCATACCACAGCCCAGAGAACTTTGAGATGTATCTCAATTATTCCCAGGGACACAGAGAAAGATGGAATACCTTGGCAGCTAGGGCATTTGGTGGCCAGTTCCCACTGTTATTGTAAGCCATCTATCAGAAATGCAGCCAGGAAGTTATGTTCTGTGACATAATGCTCAGGACTTTTCCTGAGAAAAGTGTGGAGGGTGTACATCAGGCTGAAAAGAAAATGAAACACAGACTTCCCATACCCATGCAGATGCTGCAGCCATGAAGATGTTGCATTAAAAAGCCATTATTGCTTCCTTATCCTCTATTATTTTTGTGAATCTGTGCCTTTTGAGACAAACATCTGAAAACAAAAACACCCCCCTGACAAAATGATCAGAACCTCTCATACAGAACAAAATGAATAACCTTGTCTTTCTCTGAAAAATAGGACCAATTTTCAAAATACCTCATCAAAACCAAACAACCCTTTTTCTCCAACCCTTCAGTCTGGCAGCTGAACTAGTTTTCATGTCACCCATTTAGTGCCATTACTTATATCACCAGGAATCAAAATACACCACCCAGAGCAGTCTTAACCTCTTGCTTTGTTTCTTACAGGCACCAACCAACTCACAACTTTTTTTCTTAAAGAAAAGAAGTTCCTTAAGCGGGAACTTCTTAAGGAAGTTCCTTAAGAATGGGGAACTAATGAGTTAGGGGCTAATGAGTCTTATCGTCCTATGACTTTGTATTTCATAGCAAAGTTTATTTGGTATGGAGCAAGATGTGAACTCTGAGACTGATGCATTAATAATTTCTCTAATACAATATTTCTGATACCTATTAGTAATACCTACAATTCTAGTCAGCATCAGAATATCTCCCTCTCTGGGAAGACCGCTTATTTTCCTAAACCTAGTACCTGTGAAACTCTACAACCAAGTTACATATAGAAAAACAGTTTTCTGGTCTCAAGCTATATGTGAGGGAACCACCTCCATGACCACATATACAATCACTGGCACCAAATCAAGTCCTTAACGAACCAAGCTAAATGTGGTTCCTTAACAACTGCAGTCTGAAACAGCTCCCCCAAATTTTAGGCCATGTTTAAGTAAATTATGTTTGTCTCATATGAAATGCTCATTTTCGTCTTCGAAGTTCCCATGTGACAATCATGTACCATTTTTCTCTTCATCCTTTAACATACCCATATCTTCTGGACATGACTTTGCTCTTAGCTTTAGAACTATTCAGATATGTTAACACCTGCCTTTGAGAGCTCACTCCATATCCTCTCTGAATAGCAGAGAGGCAGAGAGCACCTTGTTCGAGCTAGGCTTAGTACAGAAATGGTGATCAGGCTGTCAAAGAGAACAACACAGACATGAAAATTTAAATGCCAGTCTGTGGTTTAGCCTCACTGCTGTGCTTCATCGTACTTTCTATTCAATCATTTTACCAAGGACAATGATTTAAAATACAAGTGTAAAAGGGTCTTCCAGCCTCTTGAGCAGATGTCTTCATCATCTCAGGGACTGTCAACTCCGTAAATAATAGCAGAGTTAATAAATCATAGCATGCAGCATGTGCTCTCACTTCTTGAGTGAGAGGTCACCTCAGTCTCTACACCTCTATTATCCAAGGTATACCCACTCAGGCTGCCAACAAGGAGGGCAACTAACAAACAACACCCTCTCAAAAGGAACTGGGGGTGAGTGCTGCTGCAGGAGCAAGGCAAGATGGTGCAACCATCTCTTCCTCCTAACAAAGGACCCATTGCAACAGTGCCCCATGGTTATCAAAGCAGTGGTGCCTAACGACAGTGTTACACAAATGTCCTAATAGTTACCTTGCAAAATAAAACACTTTAAAAAATAAATTAATGGGCAGAAAAGCCTGTTCTCTTGCAGAAATGAGACCTCACAAATGTTTTCTTGATTTTTCTCTAAGTCTGGACTATCCCGGAATTATTAAAGATGTTACAAGTGCTGCACTAAAAACACTATATTACAACTTCAATAACAACAATAGACACAAGAGGTTTTTAGTTTTGAGGTGAAAATTATAAAATGCACGTGTGGTGGCTTTAGCTGGGGTAGAGTTAACTTTCCTCAGAGGCTGGTACAGGGCTATGTTTTAGATTTGTGCTAAACACAAGGTTGACAATACAGAGATGTTTTTGTTACTGCTGAGCAGGGGCTGCACAGAGCCAAAGCCTTTTCTGCTTTTTGCACTGCCATGCTGGCAAGGAATTTGGGGGTGCTTGGGAAGAGACAGAGCCAGGACAGGTGACCCAAACTGACCAAAGAGATATTCCAGACCATATGACATCACTGTATAAAGTGGGGGGAAGAAGGAGGAAAGAGGGGGATGTTTGGAGCGATGGTGTTTGTCTTCCCAAGTCACCACTGCACGTGATGGGGCCCTGCTCTCCTGGAGATGGCTGAACACCTGCCTGCCCATGGGAAGCAGTGAATTAATTCCTTGTTTGCTTTGCTTGTGTGTGTGGCTTTTGCTTTCCCTATTAAACTTTATCTCAACCCACAAGTTCTCTGAGTTTTACCACTCCGATTCTGTCCCCAGTTCCGCTGGTGGGGGGAGTGAGTGAGTGGCTGTGTGGGGCTTGGCTGCTGGCTGGGGTGAAACTACAACAGTCCTTTTTGCCACCCAACCCTTCTGTGGAGTTTCCTTCCTTGTACAATTTAAATAAGAGGTTCTGCAATAATTTGTAATCCTCAGTAAAAGAACATTTTATGATTCAGTATCACCACTGATTAGAGCACAAAACTCTAAGCTATTATGCCCTAAGCTGCCAGGCATTAGAGCATGTGTACACCCTCAAATCTAAAATCCAGTTAGCAGATATAATCTTAGAATTATCAGCCTCAACAGCAACCCTTCAAATCCTTTTAACTCAAGAGCAGCTTCCAGGTTTGGAAAAACCAGCAGCTTTACTGTTGCCACATCAATTCCCTGCTTCAACAGGAACATAACTAATATACCACAGCTGGTCACAGGCCCTGCCTAAGACTAGGAAGCGGGTTAGTTTGGGTTTTTTCCTAAGTGGGGTGCTTTAACCGGCATCCCTAGGGTGTGCACACAGAAGAGCCTTGTCCCTGGCCCTACAAAGCAGATATTCGGTCTTGGTTAAGTCCCTAAAGATAGTCACAACCTCTCTCTGGACAGTAACATAGACCAACTAGTTAATTTAGGTCTGCACAGGCACCATGCACAGAATAGATTCACTGGAGTATGAAGTATATTCTTTGCAACACACCAGGTTCCCATTCACTACAACCACATTGACCTATAATGAATAACCCAAATAAAGTTGGTAATAGCACTGCAGATGGTTGGGATTAACAGAGTTCGGGTCACTAGGGGAAGTTTTCTGCTGTGATAATGGCACACAGACTGCTGCTTTGGATTTTTTCCTTTTTTTTTTTGGTGTAGAAGATAGGAATAAGTGGAATGTACAAACCAATATTGATAAATATCTCTTTCCAAGCTGCATTTTAAAGAACCCTAATTAATGCTTTGTCTGTATACTGACTAAAATTAAAGCCTGTATTCATCTTGTTATGTTTTAAAAAGAGGCAAGTCATCAGAAGACTGTCACATACAGCAGAAGCTGAACTAAATTCATTGATCATTTAAGTATCAGGAAGCATACACTAACTATATAAGGTACCTGGCTATTTTACTGCACATACACCAACGTAAAAATCCCTGCCTTGAGACTCAAGTTCACAAACATACTTCCCTCATAGGAAAACCCATCACCAGGCAATAGGGTGACAACAATTGAAGCTTGTTTTCCTAATATTCCCAAATTCTGTACCATGATGTATCCTGACATAACATGATCTTACAAACTGAAGATCAGAAATCACAGTGAAAACCTGGCAAGTCACCAGTTAAATCACATCTATCCAGAGATGCAGTGGAAGCAAGGTCTTCTGCAGGAGTTCCATCTTTAGTCCTCATCAACTGGATTATGAACATGAACTGGTTCCACCTCAAAATACACTCAGACAGTTTCCTTGCTATTTCCCAGCTAGTTAAGGGTCAGATCCCCAGACCTCCTCCTCCAGCCCATGATTCACAAAACAGCTTCACTAAGAAGATGCTGTGACTGCATACATCAAATTGCACAGACCAGGTGGTGTGGCTGTTGTGTTCAGCACAACAGAGGAAAAAAAACTGTTCACTGAATAAAGACAGACAACAAGAATTCCATTAATTACTGCAGGACCATGCAGGCACAGTTTCTAAGCAAAAGGACTAAAACTGCACTGACTATTAAGAGATGCTTTATATATTAGACTAATTCAAACTGCTTTTTCTCTAAAAACAAATCAAACACCATGGCCAGAGTTTAAATCAGGATCAGATGTAATGACAGAATTCAGATTCAGAGAGTAGTTGTGGTTTGTCTGTTTGTTTGCTTATAAGCATTTGATTATACTTCACATATTTATGATTTCCCTAGAGAACCTGAATTCAGGAAAATTAGATGAGTGAAACATGTACAAAATCAAATGAATAAAGATCACGAGACTCCATAATCAAACAGAACATTGACAGCTCCAAATAATCCATCTGCACATCTAAGCCCATAATCAGAAGATGCATTAAAGACTTTTTACCAGCAATGCCATTAGTCCCCTACTACTGCAGTCAAGAAAAATCTTTCTACAGGACACGTAAGTGAAATCAAAATAGAAGTTCAGTTCACTAGTCAACTCTTTGTTCAGTTAGTACCAAAAATTCCCCAAAGTTAATAATGTATTCAAAGTTCTGTACTACACTTACAGAAAATATTAACTCAAAACACCATCAGTAAATGCCCACTTCTGACCTATTTCATGCAAGCTGATGAAAGGAAGGCAAAGTTACAGGTTCTTCTACAAAAGCTAGTTATTCTGCAACTTAGATGCCACCTTAACAGAAAAATTGGCACAACCATAGTCTAAGGAGTCTAAGGGCCACCAGCTGCGACATACCAATATTATTTTATCTACTAAATCCCAAACATTGCCTTTCCCTTTTGCTTAGAAAAAAGCCTGAGTGTTCAGTCAACACTGCCCAAACAGGAGAGGCCAATATGCAAAGTAACACTGGCTGCCTCGAAATAAGAACCCAGACTGCAGCTACCACAGTGCTTAAAGAGGATGGAAAGAAGCAACAGTGAAAAGAGACTGCTGCCTCAACTAAACCCTGGGCATTTTTCTGTGCTCAGAAGGGGACAGCACAGCTTCCATCTCTCAGCCAGCCTCTCACAGCTTCTTTCCTGGCAATAGAGAATTGGGGACAACAGAAGAGAGATGCAGTTTTCCCATCTTCTACACTGACATGGCTGTCTTTATTCCTATTAGTAGTACCACTAACTCAATATTGAGCTGCTCATTGGTATATTTGCAGGATATAACCCCAGGTCAGCAACACCGACCAAAAAATCCACTGGTTTACAAAACATGAAATGTGAACTTCAGGCATTTTTTTTTAATTATAGTATTTTATTTTATTATATTCCCAACCAATCCCTGCCCCTGTCAAGTGCATCTTCACTACCAAACTCCATTCCTGAACAATCTGATGTCACCATGTGTCTATCCAGAAAAGTTCGTAACATCTCAGCAGGCACCAAAAGTGGCATCACTGGATCATGCAGAGCTGCCACATGCTCCTCTCTTTCTTTTTCTCCTTGGCACCTCTCGCTACACACAACTTCAGGAAAGAGATCAGGGCTGCCTTGGCACAATCTATGACACACCATCTGAAACCACACTTTCAGGACAAGTGGGGACTAGGGAATCCTTCTGTTTCAGACCTTACTCAAGAAAAACAAAATACAAACAGTAAGAACTACTACTCCATCATACTACTTTTTCTAACATGCTACTAAGTTACAATTATCATAAGGGCAAAACGAAAATAAAGATCCCTGCATGGAGAGAGAAGCTATCTTCTACCTACATGAAGAACATAAAATCATCTTACACATTTGAATATATCAGCTACTGTGCTTTGCAGAATAGATACAAAAGAAGTCACTCAAATTTTTAAAGATTTGCAAGGCTAAGTAGTCATTTTATTTTGGTAGATGCTGGCTAACACAGCAATAGTTACTTCTAATTCCAGACTACAATGATATTGAAAACCATCGTTCAGTCAGCAGCTTTTCCAGAGTTTTTCTGCAACAGCTGCCCTGAATTTTGTCAATTGCCTTCTGTAAGTGTTTGCTTTTCAATAATTTAGTATCTTCAAAACCCACACATATTTCCTAAAGTAAATATAATGAAAGCCAAAGAAGTATTGCACGTATGTTGGCAATCTCTTATTTGAAAGCAAGTTGCTACTTTCATAAAGACTGCTACCATGTCCTTATTAACTCCCTGCATGTGGTATGTCTGAAAAAATCTGAAAAGCCACTCAGTCCTTTATGAAGCTTCACATTGAGCAATACTCCAAGCTGAGCAATCAATGTGTCTTTTTGGGTACTTCAGTAATCTTTTCCCAAGACAAATAACCCATGCATCAATTAATTAGCACTTGACTCCCGGGGGGAAGGGAGGGATTAACGACAGTGAGGTAACGTGATCCAGTGTTAACACATTTAGAATGACCTTCAGACAATGTGATTTATACCTTCTGACTCGGAGGGCCATCGCCCTCATCAGAAATGCCATCTTCCTGCTGATCATAAGCAGGCCCTCCCAGGAGCCTTATTCTCTTCTCACATTGCTTCTTTGCCACCGTCAGCTGATTAATATACCTCTTCACATTGCGAGCCCTTAGTAGGTCAGCTTTCATTGCTGCAGTTTCTTTTCCCTTTGAATCTAAGAATAAAGTAAATCAGAGACAGTATATTACAGCAGGAAAACACCATTGTACCATTGCTTCTGCAAAAAGCAAATCAGAGACAGTATTTTATGACATGAAAGCATCACTGTACAATCACCTTTGCAACCTGTCCTATCAAAGCATCCGTCATTCAGGAATCAACTATGTACATCAGTACAAATACTGGGAAGGCTGTATTTGAAACAGAATGATGATTTTGAAACATCCTGTAATGATAACTCAAGGGTTTATACAAAAGAGCTGAGAAAAAAAAAAATGTTATTGAAATGCATAGCAAAACCAGACCCCTCCAGCTCTCTTTCCATATTTTGTTGGAAGACACAGCCCAAGACCTCTGCTACAGGATGTATATTTACCAGACAGCATTAGGAAGTTACCTACAGCCATGGCACATGACAACACGTGGGACTGATGGCTGATGTACCTTACTGAACATAGCATTGACTGCCTGGAGTCACGAGGGACTGGGCTCTAACTGCCCCAGCCCAGCATGACACATTCCCACACATCTTATTCGCAAATCCAGATTTCTTGTGCCTGATGTGAACAGTATATCACACGATATCCCCTCCAGACAACACTGACCAAAGTTCACTCAAAATGATCAGATGACTAAGAAAAAAAAAATCTTTTAATGTCACATCAAGACTGCATAGTACTGTTAAAAAGTAGAGTAATACGAAGATGACAGTCAGCTGAATAAGACTTAGTTATAGCCAGTGTAATGTTTGTGTATTCTACATTCCAGACTCTTCAGCTAATTACCAGGGTCTAAAAAAAGAAGCAGCAGATAAGGCGGATACAAAACCCTCTTTTGTTGAAATCATGTTTAAGATCTGCAGGATGCAACTGATTCACATTTATACACTGGTTTTATTTTTCTCTTGTTCAATGATAACACTCATGCTTTTTTAGGCTGCAACTGTTGCTCAGTAGCAACGTACATGGCTTGTACTTTGTTCTGGATTATTTGATGGCTCAGGGAAAAATACTAAAGATCTATTCTAGTATGTTTCCAAAATATTAAATGTTAGCAAAGTCGTGGTTAAAAACAGCATTCAGCTTTCAACACAGTTGCTGTTAAGAAAAAACTACATAGGTTTGTGAATGCATAAACAGTAAAAAGGAAATATCTCAGAAATTATTTAAAATACCCATTTTAAACAAGTTTCTAATACATTATTGCAACCTTTTAAATGACTATTTTTACCCTTTTATTTCCCCCTCAAAGCTACATGCAACTACTGAATGACACTGTAAACTTTGTCATTTACATACTGAAGGACAGCTCAAGGTACATGGAGCTCCCTGAAGTTCTACACATAATGAGAGTCCAGATATTCTCCCATTATCTTTTCCCATATTTTTAATCTCACTTTATTCACTGCATGTATCTATGTTGGCAGGATGTTTCCTGATACAAGTACTGTTAGTATTTTAATGGATGAGTATCATTTGCATCTCAGTTTCCATATAATAGTGAACTACAGAGATGATACTCACTGAAGCAAATGATAAAATTACTTCACTATGATAAAAAAAAAAAGTCCATCTGTTTTCCTGGCATGTTATCTCCATAGGGAAGTCAACAGAGCATTTAATTTAGTGTTTCAGTTCCCTGAACAGAGGTACCAGTATTAATGAGAGGCAAGGAAAGGAAAAAACCTTAAGGACAAAAGAATGCTCTTTCTCAAATCAAAACATTTACAAATGTTATAAATACATGAACAGAAGTTTCAAGTGAAGATTAAACCTCAACCTTTTCCCTGCTGCACTTGCCTCTAAGACAATTTTTTTAGAAGTTCTCAATTCTTTCAATACTTTAAATGCTTTGGGCTCACAACGAGTACCTGAAATCCCACAGTTTTGAAAACCCACAAACAGTACTATGCAATGATTATCCAGACTTCTTAAAACAAAAGTACCCTTCTTGGTTAAAAAGAAGGCATTCTTGAAGGGTTTTCAGAGTATGCATGTCTACCTGAAGTCTTATCATCCTGTGATTGCAGCTGGCCTCCAGGAGAGATTAATGAGCCTACTTGTTCCCAGTGATTCATTCCTGCCTTAACAGAGATCCTTCAAAAACATTCTCCTCGGCTCTTCATATCCAAAAGGAGCCACTCCACCCAAGAAACACTC
Organism: Climacteris rufus; assembly: GCA_013398175.1. Lineage (NCBI taxonomy): Eukaryota > Metazoa > Chordata > Aves > Passeriformes > Climacteridae > Climacteris > Climacteris rufus. Next base: position 1,079,080 of record VZRZ01002180.1, on the reverse strand, counting down.
AGGGCAGTGATGAAGACGACACCGCCAGCCTGTTTCTGCTCCATGGATAAACAGGACTAGTCACTGTGAAAGCCTGGCAGTGACGTCCCTCACAAACAAGAGGCGGATGAAGAGCGGACCAGCACAGAATGTGCCTAATGTGCTGCTGTGCAGGAAAGACAGCGTGGAAGTGTGGGCTAACACTGAACATCACTTCCCCCCCACCTTCCAAATGATGAAAGATAAGCCAGCAGAAATCAGGAGGAGCACTTTCAGCTCAACTGGAGAAGGTTAGGTGGATCACTGGTTTTCCCCTAACCCTAATCTGCTTTAGAGATTTCATAGATTCTCAGATTTAAACTGCTCTTCTTTTCATACTAAGCACTATCAAAAAGATATTTTAAGATACAAAGACTTCTTTTTTAAATTTCATCTTGTCTGATTCCACCACCACCAAAATACTGAGACACAATTAAGAGTCTCTTGTGCCATTTCTGAGTACCAGCGAAGATGATGTTCACTACATTCAGGTATCACTGCATAAACCAAATAAAACAAGAATAGCACAAAAGGAAAGGCTTGCATGTATTTACATTCCCTCCAGCAAGCTTCAATAAATGGAAAAGAAGTAGATATATGCTACTAAGACACTGTTTCACCCCAATGCGTGGAAAGAAAATGCCTCCTTTGAATAATTTCTTTTTTTTTTAACTAGCAACAAGGTTACAGTTTGGGTATTTTTCTAAAAGATTATTATTAAAAACGAACAAAAATCACTCATCAGGAAGACAAGAAAGATGCTATTTTGGCACTTCCTCCCCACAAGCTGCATACATGTTTACCAGCAGCAGCCGAGCAGAGTTTCCATTCCCAAAGCAGCAAAGTATCTATCATTAACTTTCTCCACAATAATTCTCCTTATCTGGGGAAATTTTGACAGGACATGCACTGCCATGGAGGAACTTCAAAACCCCAAAGGGTTTTGTGTACCTCTCCCAAAGGCAACCAAATGCAATTAGTACCAAAAGCAGATTTTCAAACTCTGCTTATCAATCCACAGCTGTAGATAATTCAGTTTGCACCAAACAACATTAAAATGCAAATGGTCCAATGAGTTCAGACTTACCAAGTAATCAAGGATATGCTATCTGTGCAAATTATTTTACTCTACGCATTTTTGCACATCTGCAGTGATTTCTGACAAAGCTTCCACATTTTCTTCTAAATCACTCATAACTATCTTGATCTGAGCTAAACTAGAAGCATATCCCCAGAGGCATATCCTAGAGCCCACCAAAACAATTTCTGAAAACTGACTTCTCAGGCCTAATTTTCTTTCCCCTCCTTTTCTTTTTTTTTTTCTTTTTGGTGGTGGTTTTGCTACTTTATCAGGTTTATATGCATTAAATACATCAAACTGCAGTACATACTCACACCATCCGTTTTTCAGTCAGAATGCTGGGCCTTCCAAATAACCATCACACCAAAAAATACCACACAAACTTTACTACCCTTAACCACAGTGAAGGATACACAAAATCAGTGTGAACTGCCTTAAAGCACAAACTAAATTGTATTTTAGACCTGCATGATCCATCCCCTCTCTTAATAGTATCAGCAGAAGACAGGGCTTTCTCATTTTACCTGCAAAGTTATATATGGCACATGAATAATGCAGAAAGTGCAAGTTCTTGTTCCTTTACACCTTCAGTAATTACAGCTCTGTGACACCTGGCAGCACTGACTAACCTGACTCATCACCGAAGGAACAACACACATGCACAACATCACAAGCATTTTTGCAAGACTTTTTCCAAGAGCCAGGCTAAGCACAGGTAGGGCCTACTAAATGCCATGTTGAAGTATTTAAGTAGTGAACATTGATTTAACTTTTTTGTGTAAACAGTAACCATAATGCTATGTATATAACTTACAAGTCTTTACAGACCTCCTCGAACTCTTAGAAATATTGAATTACACATTTTCAAAGCCTAGGAAGGCCTGGAAAAGCATTTTTTCAACTCTGTAAGGGCGGGAGAACCTTTAAGAACAGCACAGATGGTTCTTCTACTGCCCATGGTCCAAGCAAAGGGCAAACCAGCTCTAATGTGGTCAGACAAGCGATTGAGTTACAAAAGAGCTAAATCCCAAACACTTCCAGAAACAGTTCTGGGAGACCAAACTTTCAGGGAGATCATGTACAACTCAGGCACTGATCATTAGCAATTCCTAGTACAACACAGCCTCCCACTCACAGCCACAGTTGAGAAAAACATCCCCTCCTTTTCAGTAAGGTGAGTCAAGGTAAGTAAGGTAAGTCAAGGCAGTAAGGTAAATCTAAGCATGGGAGTCAGTATATACTAGACAGTAAAGTAACATCCACCACAGATAGCTTCTGTCTGTAGGTCCTTGCATCCCCTTTGGTCACATCTATCTGACCAGTCAGCCTCTTTCCTCCCTCTTCCATTGATGAGCATCTCTCCAAACCAACTGAGGACAAGATGCATTACCATCACTAGTAGACACAAAGGATCTCAGAAGCAGAAAGAAAAATTTCCCCTATAAATTCAAATTGAAAATCACAAATAAAAACAAATAAATGCACCATGGTCAGAATCTATAGCCTTTACCCTCATCAACATGGATTCCCTCCACACGTATGGTTTGACCATGACATGCAAGCACAATGTTATCTCTTTAAGCCTTGCCAGAAAGCTGTGCAAAAAAAAATGCATATGCAGGTTTTTCCCTCTGTGGAGGATGCAGGTCAGGGGGAGGAATCATAATAGAGTTTTGACATAATTAAGTTACACGGCATCTGTAATCCACTGGAACGCAAAGTATCCATTTTACTTCACTTTAAATTATCATCATCTTGACAAAACCCACACGTCACAACCCACATAACCAAGATAGCCTGGAGCCTCAGTGTTTTAAAAAAGGTCCCTTTTTACAGCTGAACATTCAAGCCTCTTTCAGAACCACGGTACCTGAGAGGCCTGCCCACAGACAGTTCTGTTTCTGTGCCACTTGTCAGCTTTGCTTATAAAAGCAAATATGTAGACACACAGTGGGAAGGCTCAGCAGGAGAAATCTGCTGCTACAACACAGCAGATCTCTCCATACAGAAATGGCTGCTTATTCAATCTGTCTCTCAATGCCTGCTTGAAGATGAGCAGTTTTCTCAACGGGGATGCCCTGGGTCGATTACACTGTGGTGTCTGAAAAACACTCCCATCCAAGGGTGGTTTCCAGTCATGCTGTGAAGTCATGTGGAAGGTAGAGGGCACAGAAATTTAAAAGGCAAATCAAACAAATCCCTTTACAAAAAAATCCTTTAAAGAAAACATCTGTTGAGAGATTTGCTCTGTATAGCCCTAAGAGAAGGTACAGGCCTTCATGTGGTTTTGGTTTTGTTTTAAATAGCAGCTAGTAAAAAGAGATCCTTGCTAAAATTCTTGTAGGATCCTGTAAAACAATATCAGTATGAGAAGAAACAAAAACCTGTCTGTTAAAATTATAATTAGTGTGTTTAAACAGCTTCTTATTCATAATACAGCAAATACCAAGTTATTACAGCAATTTACTTTTGTTGCTATTTCATGATTGGTGTTTTTGAAACCTTTTCTTTACAAAAATTAAGATTTATTCTTGTTTCTAGANCAAAACACCGCAGCCTCCCGCGGCAAGGGAGGGGGAGGGCAACAGGCAGCAGAGGGGGAAGCAGACAGCAAAAGGGGCAGCCGAGCTCTCTCAGTAACTGCTGCGAGAAAACGCAGCCCGGGAAAATGTGCTACCTCCCGGTAATGAAAAAAAGTCAGATTAAAAGCTCACCCCTACTCGGAGAACGAAAACAGGACACAGCTGAGTCTTCCTCTGGTTGCAGCCCCCAAAGCTCAGAGAGCAGCCTCTCCTTTCCTCCTCGCCGGACGAGAGAGAGAGATGAGACTGTTTCCCTTCCCCTTCGGCCGGCTCGGCTCCCCTCTTCCCCGTCCCCACCCAAACCTACTTCTTTTGTCTTTCACAAAGGAGCTGATGGCCTTAATGGTCCGCCTATTTGTTACCTGGTGACATTGATGGGAGAAAATTCCAAGACAATTCTCCAACCTCTGACAGACTCATGCTATAATGCCCAATCCATGATTAGTCCAGTATTAGTCCTCTTACAAACTGCTTCAACAGATCAAAATGCAGCAAACATTTTCAGATAAGCATTTAGGGCCCTTCAAAATCTTTAGCAGGTGAGACAGATTCTATTTTAAAATCCCCACAACTTAAATACCTAAAATTTAGCTAAAAATTGAATTTGGTTCAGTACTTAGAAGGAAACCTTATCCAAAGGTAAGATGAGGAGAGCAGTTTACAGTTAAAGATGTGGAAGGATGTGATTCTTCCAACCATAGCATATGTGACTGTAGAGAAAGGTACCATCTGAAAATATCAATAGGAAGAAAAACAAAACACAAGTTAAAAAAAAAATAAAAAGCAAAAACACCAACAAAACAAAACCACCACCAAAACCCAGCCTTCTCCTACAGTCACTGCTTGAGTGCTCATGACCATTTTGGAAGAAGACACATAGGAAGACACAATTGGAGAAGTCAGGCAGTTACATGTACACACCAGATTCTGTGCTTTTGTGCCAGTGTAAATGAGGGAAGTACTGCAGTGTCAGCATGCAAGATAACAGTTTCTATTCACAGTGGCCTGCATTGCTCCAAAATAAACTATCTACGCCTCTGGAAACAATAATGCCGTGTTACGTTTCTTATTCAACTTTAGCAACTTCAAGCAATTCTCCTGGCCACAAAAATTTTATCATTACTCACAACTGGCATCATACTGCAAACCTCTCAAATTACTTTGTCTCTCAACTTTTTAAGACCTTTGACTCTCTAGGGGAGTCAAATGCAAAACTTACTGCTTAACATGAATCAGACATTTTTGTACGTTTTCGTTTGCTCTCTTATGCTCACATGCCAGAAGATTCAAGTGATAGAAATCTGAAAAGAAAAAAAACCCTATAACATGCAATTATTTTACCATAGAAGGTTTACTACAATAATGTTTACAAGTACTTTAAAGTACTTTGATTTTATTAGAGGGTCCTAACAGCTAAATATTTTGCCAATAGGTGGCACCAGCACTAGTTAAATTTCGTGTAAAAAACCCTGTCCTTACTGAGGAACAAGCCTTCCTCTCCAACCCCGCTGGGTACCAACATTAAATGTATACTTTGGTATGACCAGACAAAATAATAAAAAGGTCAGGTAACTTGAGCTCCCATGAGAAGTCATCAGTCTGAAACCTGGTCCCCAGGCTACTCATCCTTTAATAACAGACACCTAATCTTTTTATAAAAATAAATATTTTTGGTCAGTTTTAGAGGCTTAATTATGTCTCCTTAGCCAATAGCAAAGGTACACAATCCTGCTCAGGCTTATTTATGACTAGTCATGCAGTTGCACAACACTTCCTTTGCTAAGCAAAGTATAAACAGTATAAGTAGTATAAATAGTAGCTAAGCACTTACTACTCCAGCCACTTTTGCTGCACTGTCTGTTCCTCGGTTTCTTTGCTATACCTTCTTCTATTGAAAACATTGCCTCAGGAAACTCCCGTAATTCAAACTGATGGAGTTTCAGACCAGTCTCATGTGGGACCCCAGCCGGAGCACTGCATCTAGCTCTGGGAACCTCAGCACAGGAAAGACACTGACCTACTGGAGCAGGTCCAGAGGAGGGCCATGAAGATCATCAGAGGGATGGAGTAGCTCTCCCAAGAAGAAAGGTTGAGAGAGCTGGGGTTGTTCAGCCTGAAGAAGAGCAGGCCCTGGAGAGACCCAACTGCAGCCCTTCAGTACTTAAAAGAGGCTTGTAAGAAAGACAGGGACAGACTTTTTAGCAGGGCCTATTGCGATAGGACAAAGGCGTAATGGTTATAAACCAAAAGAGGGTCAATTTAGACAATATACAAGGAGTAAGTCTTTTACAATGAGGGTGATGAAACACTGGAACAGGTTGCCCAGAGAGGTGGTACACTCAAGGTCAGGCAGACAGGGCTCTGAGCAATGTGGTCTAGTTGAAGATGTTCCTGCTCATTGCACAGGGGCTGGAGTAGATGACCTTTAAAGGTCCCTTCCAAGCCCAACCACTCTATGATTCTATATCCATGCACATACTATTCTACACTTGCTCTGCTCTTACAGTTTGAGAACAGACATCAGCCAAAGTTCAGCTGCTCTAGCCAAACACCCAAGCACTAAAGAAGCAGTTACATTTTCAGGACCCAGCTTTGCCACAGGAAAATGGAAATAGCTACCAGTAAGACTATCTCTTGCCAGGTTGGAGTCAAAGCTAAGGAGATGCCCATGAAACAAAAGGCAAGAGCTCGTTTACTAGCAGGAAAGGAGAGACTGTCATATACATCCCACTCCCATGCTCACACATCACTGCAGGTATACACTAGATACAGGGGGGAAAAGAGATTAAAAAGAGAAACATGGAATGAAATTGTGCAAACACACTTCCATTTTGCATGAAGTTTACATTTAGTTATTCACCATTAAATCCAGGGGTAGCATTATGCTGTAACATCCAGAAAGGGAAACATCAAAAGGTGATGCTAAATAATGTCATAGTCTGTTCTACAAGATTTCAACAATCTTTATGTTAGCAGTGAGTTGTGCTGGGTTCTTTTGTTGACTTTGGTTTGTTTTAAGGAAGGTACCACAGCTTTTTTAAGTTTTTCTTCTTAAAATTCAGGAACATCTTAGGTTCATTATCACATTTTGTAAAATGCCTCCATCTACTTCAGGAAAAACAAGACACAAAACAGTCTTCAGAACCAGATTTCCCCCCCTACAGTTTTGATAGCCCTCTTAAGAGTTTATTGTACATACATAGAGACCGAAAATTTTTAGTAGACAAAAACCTTAGTGGAAAAACTGAAATGGATTAGAAATTTGCCCTAAATTTGTGTGAACTATAAAAAGTGTGTATTGCATGCCTCTGTTGGGCATACCGTTCCACATGGGTCAGGAAAAAATGTCACCTTCTTCTTCAGACATAATGTGAATAACCATTGGCTATGTAATAAACAAAAGAGTTAGCCCCAATGCCTAACATAACCAGCGGTTATGTTAAATAATATACAAGGTTACCACAGAAATAAATTAATAATAAAAGTCCATACCTTACAAGAAACCTTCAACACACTAGCTAGTGAAATACCTTATGAAGCTAGTGAAATATCTTTTTTTTAGTACAGATAGAAGTCAAGAGCCCACAAAAATGCAGACTCAACTTCTCCACAGAGCACCAGCTCTATAATATTTTTAATCTATTCTGCAGTACCAGACACTTGTAGTTTCAGACAAACATCTTCAGTAGATATTTAAATAGATAAACCCAAGTGAGACCGAGGAGAAAGAATTAAGAAATAATTACTTTTAGGAACCTAAATTGTATAAAAATATTCCCCAAATCAATTCTTGCCTCAAAAAAGACCAATGGTAGCACAAATTAAAATACAGACTTAGCAAATTTGATTTTCATAACATATTCGAAGTTAACTTCCCTGTTCTCATTTTATTACTTTACAAAACAGACTTGCCATTAAATTGCCCTTCATATGAAAAATATTAATATTTATTTCTATAGTGTACACTTGAATAAAAAACAATGTCTGCTTTTCCTTTTATCTTGGTTTGACACAAGCAATATGTCCTACAGGTATGCACATCTAGCTCTATTTCAGAATGTAAACAAAAAGCATTATCAGTATTGACAACTTTATACTCTCAGAAACTTGAGCATGGATCCCAAGTTCTTCAAATAGCCCAAAGTTTTCCCATCCCACAGCATGTTCATTTTCTATTTCTGCATTTTTCATTACACTTGAATTACTTTTTAATATTTTCATTTCTGATCCAAGGAACTAGAAAAGGATTTTTTTTTTTAACCTGAGAGACAAATTACATGAGAACTTGGAATCATTCAGATTTATCTATAAAGAAATTAATTTTACTATCTGTTGCATTTTTATTATGCATGGATACAACTTACATATATCTGCCTTAGCAAAAATTTGGTCTGTAATTTTGCCCTTGAGATTATCTCCTGAAGATATACCATAGTTTTTGTATATTTTGAGAATGATAAAAAGAAGTATATATAATAAACATAAGTACAAATATAATATGTACTGCTTTTAAAAAGGCAGACATTGCCAAATCATGGCAGAAGGATTTAAGAGCACTCTTTATTCAACACAAAAACACAATACAAGGAGGAGTCAAAATAAAGTCTGACTGAATTATGCTGTACCATTCCTTCTTCTGAACAGAGAACACACTGAGACTTTGAAGACCAGATTGTATGAAACAGAAAGAGGAAACAATATTCTCAGCACATGGATTTGTAATGCCAGAAATCCTATTTGCATAAAATTCTGAAACTATATGTATCATAGGTATGACCTTTCTCATGATCCATCATCTTAGATGAAGATAGGGTGGGGGGATAATCACACCATGTGAGCTTCTGAAGATTCAGATAAATGAAACAGAACTGAAATACCAAAGGCAGAGCATTCCTAAAGTCTGTCTAAAAAAACCCACACACATCAATTGCATATGTATGTTGGGAGTTTAAACAGCTTTTCACAATGAAAACAACAGATGTGACTTAAAAATGGCATCTTACCTTTCTGCCTCTTCACTTGGGGAATATTGCTGATTGTGGTTGCCTGAACTATTTCCACTACAATTTGATACCTAGTTTAAAAAAAAAAAACAGTAGGGAATAAGGATGAAAGGGAGAAGAAGAAAGAAAAACATGGTATTAATTTTTCACAATGTGTTCTTCATACAGCACACTTAAGAATTAATAAAAGTCAAAACACTTCTACTTCCTCCTCACCTGGAAACAGATTAATTTCTCAGCATACCTGTAACCTAAGGAGCAGTGTGCATATGGAGCAGGGAAAACAGAATATCTTGAAACAAAAAGGAAACATCCAACTAACAATTATCCTGCCTTCTTCTCACAACTGATGGCACTTCACAGACAGTTTATACTCAGTAAATGCAATATAAAGTCACACTCTAAACATTAAATGTAAGCTTTCTGTAGGAAGCTAGGATGGTAGTTCAGTTTCAAAGTAAAGAGCTGTCTGTAGGTTCCAGCTCATGTACTCAATATGTATATGAAGCATATATAAATTCAGAGAAGAAAAAAAATACACTAAAATACACAAAACATTACAGTACTACACACCAGGAATAATTAAAACATGTTTATCACCTAAAAATATACTACACAATAGTAGACAGTTAATGCAGCTAGCAAACGGAATTTTAAGTAAGACTGCTTTTGCAGCTAACAAACATTACGCACTCAGCAAAGAAAATGACTGTCAGTTAAATCTTTCATAAATGTCAAAGTTCTGGTCATAAAACTCAAATTCTTCTCAGTGCACTTACTCCGGTAGATATTAACACTGATAAGAAAGCAAGTATTTTATGAATTTGCTATCTGCAAAGTTAACTCTTAGATGAAAGCTGAAGCTTCCTGGAAATACTGCTATTTCTGTGACTACTTATTCTCCATTTGAGAAAGAACCTCTGATCCTTAAAATATATTTCTTTTCTTTTGTGTAAATTTTTCACCAACATCACTCAATTCCCCCCATTTCTCTTGTCTCTTGTAAGTCTGTTAGGATTTTGACTGTCTCTGGATCTTTGTGTAGACAGTTTTACACACACAGCATACGCTCACAGCTACAAAACTTCCAGATTTTTTTTCTGCAGCACTCTAGTCTACCCAAATTCTTCAATTATCAAACTGAAACCCGAAAACCTGTTTGCAAACCTGTAATTTCCCTATCGCTGTTTCCTTTTGCCATTACTGTATTGTGATTACTTCCATCCACCACCACAGTTCTTGGCCATTCTGTCAGAGGCAGAACAGCCCCATAGTAAGGGTGGTTTTGTGGTGCTTAAGAAGTCCCATAGTTATTTCCCCACTCAGACAGAGATTTCCCAAATCATTCATGGAAGCTCACTTGGACTTTTGATGTATTGGTGATGTGATTCATAAATGCACTGCAATGACACCTATTCACCTCACTCAGGTGTTGAAGGCTAACTGTGAAATTATGAATTTATCAAATGATGTACAGACAACCAACTGCACATGAAAGGTAGTTTCCACTTGTATCTTGCAACTTTTTTCCTTCCAAATTTACTCCTATTTGTTCACATTCATGATTTCCTGTGTTTTTATTACCAATACTTAACACAGCATCTTTTTTCTGTTCTTTGTATTACTTTAAGTATAGGAGTTGCTTCAAGTTACATCCTCAAAGATACTACTTAGTCTGTTCCTATTAAGCATTGGACTCTGGCTGCAACTACTCAATGAGAGCACTGTACAACACTGCACCACAGAAACACCACCCTGGTTACACTGCCAGACCATGGCCCTTTTTCCCTGGAAGACTGTTCCAAATATTTTAGCTGCTAGATATTCTGTGGCATTGGTGAGTAAACATCTAAGGATGTTTTAAATCTGATGTATTAATTTAACTTTGAAGAAGTGACTGTACTTGATAAACTGAATCCTTCACGGCCTCACATCCACACAACTTCCTTCTTCCCTATTCTGCTATATTAATGCACTTCCCTCATTTCTTAAGTAAAAGATGATATAGAGCCACTAGTAATGGACTTTCTTACCATGAATTGTGTAGTGACCTTTCGTTGCCGTAGTAATAAATATCAGAATAAATATAATGCTGATCCTGAAAACAGAATAAAAACTATCCACCAGTTTATTTCCTTATCACTATCTGTTCTCAGCTATGTTTTTAACTCAGCATGTCCTTTATCTTTAGTCTTCTTCTGACAGAGAAAGTACATGTTTCACATCTGATGTCAAAGAATTCATCTTTTGTTCCTTATTTGTAGCAGAATTCCAATTAAATCAAGCTAACTTCAATCTGAGGGGAAATGAAGGTGAAATTCCACTGTTTAGCTTTTTCTTCTTGAAAGACAACACTCTTTGTGAAAACTTGATAATACAGGAATAAAAGTCTGCCTCCCTACATGACAAGCAACAAAGAAATGAAACATTATAAGGAGTAACTTTGAAAGACAATTGTAGATAACCATAAAATGGTCCCTTCCGTGAAAGCTTTGCTGGTTTGTTTTTCTCACCCCACCTCCCTAAACAAACTGAAGTTTACAGAAGGCAAAGGTATGATANAAAAAAAAAAAAAAAAAAAAAAAAAAAAAAAAAAAAAAAAAACAAACCAAAACAACAACAACAAAAAAAACCCCACAAAATAGCTCCTCAGAAATCTGCAAATTACTTTTAATGAAAACATCAGCTCCCCTGATGTCCCTACAAAAATTAAAGGGATGTTTCCACAAAAGCAATAGTAAAGTTCTAAGAAATTAAGTAACCAAACATTAGAGGCCCGCTATAGATACTAAGAAACTATGAATCCAAAAGTATCGCCAAAATTAATAGTAGGTAGTTTCTGCATCATTTAAATGAGTTCTAAAAATAAAATCCATAAAAGCAATGCAGAAAATCAATACAATATTTCTTCTTAAGGTAATGCTTCTAAGCTAGAAGAGAAATAAGATTTAGAAAATCCTAGCACCATTATTATCCTTTCAGGGAGAACTATTTGCACAGCAGAGAGCTTTACACTTGCTTACAAGGAGACCCATATAGCCTCCCTCTCTGTTCTGCCTTCCTGACTGAGAGCAACATGCCCCTTCTCACCCACAGGCTTCCACTGAACCAGTCAGGAGTTTTCCCTGCTTTTCCTACCCAAAAGACCTGGTTATAATCACAAGAAAGTGTAGCAAAACTCTGTTAATGAAATCAGTCTGGAAGGATGCCTCATCAGCCTTCCCTCCTGTACTGTCACATGCACACATCAAAGAGCAGCCAGGAGTCCATGCCTTCTTGACTGTGGTCAGCCAAGAGTCTGAGGAAATGTTTATCAGTGTCTCATGGCCTCTTGAGTTAAGAAAGGTATTCTATCTTTGTTTTATTAAACAGATAATAATCAATCTGCAAAGATAAGCATGGCAGGAATGTTTCATAAAAATAATGAGTTTCCCAGCAACTGTAGTGCCTTGGGATAAATTTGCCTCAAAGCTAAGCCTACACAGAAAATTGCTACTGTTTGTATCTGTTCTTTACCAAGATGTTATGTGGCAACATTACAAGTAACAGGAGGAGGCTGAGAGTTCATGAACGCCATGCACTGGCTTAGAACAGACACTGAAAAATTATTTCAAATAAAATCAAGAAAAGGAATTCTTGATGAGCAGGATATTATTACCCAGAATAGCATCTAACTGGGAAACTGTATAAGTTAAATATGCCAGTAACTTATTTGTTGTAAGAAAACTGGAAGGATTTTCCCCACTCCCATCACTCCAGCACACTTCCTGTGCTTCTCAGTGATAACTGCCCAACAGCTTGTTTTTCCTTCCTTTTTAACTGCTTCTTTATAGATTTTTCCTGTGGTTCACTGTTGTGAATTACAACTAAGTATCAACTAAGGTTTTGGGGTTTTTTTATCCTTATTGGGACCACTGTTTAATTTTCTTAACACAAATCCATAAATTTTCACTGGTTATTCATGAAAGCTTTGCCAAATAGACTACATAAATTTGAAATGACTACAGATTGGCCCATGTCTCTCTGGGTGTTCCCACAGTGCTGGAGCACAAAGAGAATGGGAAATGCCTTCTCCCACAGGAAATGCTCTTTAACCACCATCCCAGACTAGCATGTACAGAGGAAGGAAAAACATTGCCTCCAAAATCAAATAGTATTTCTCCTCAAAAACAAGGTACATTTTCTCAGACATTTTTCATTAAAATACTGATCAGCTCAGACTGATCAACATTTTGTGGCATGTAGAGGAACACATTTCAAGAAGATGACAGTTGGACTTCAAAGACCAGAAAGGAAAAATGTAGGTGCAGCCAAAACCCCATTATTTCATAACACAAATCTGCTCTTTGGTATTAAAGAACACAATTTAAAGTGACCTATCAGCTAAAAAGAGAACACACTGAGCACTAATGTGCTTGAAAAACAACAACATAGGAGTTGGGTTTCTTTTGAAATAAACAGATCCATTAGTGTGATTATGCTAATAAATATGTCAATTAGGTTTTAGGCAGAGTCTAATAGAGACTAATTTCTGCTCTCAGGAAAGGCACACTGTCCCAGAGTAAAAAGCAAATTTTACAGCAGATGAACAATAAGTAGCCAAGCAACAGAATCATTTCACCATCACATAAATGTATTTTCCTATCTCAGAAATGCAAGTGGTTTCAGAATCAAAGAGAAGAACAAGAGAAAGTACAATGTTATTTACGCAGCCCACATACTCCATCCCAGTAAGGCATCTCTTGGCCTGATCAGGCCAAGTCTAATAGAAGTTTGGGTCACAACAGATGACACAGAATGCACCAAATGCAATCAATATGCACATGCATTTCAGATGGTGCTGCAGAAGAGAGAAAGCTGCCCTGCAGCAGTAACAGAGGAGAGCTAGGAAGAGTTCTGGCTAGTGGTAAGGGATTAGGACAAACACTCTGGAAATGCCTTCAGGAGTCCTCCAAAGCCTTGCTCTGCTCAACAAAACCAACTCAAGGACATCTAGAGAGGTTCTACAACAGTAGTATCTCTGTTCCCCGCTTCCCAGTCAGTTGTTCCTTATTCTTTCACATAAATCAGAAATCAGATGAGAAACAAGTCAGCTACAAAGACAAGAATAAACAACTGGTTCTTGGCCAAGCAGGGTTGAGATGCAGGCAACATCTCATATTAAGATGAAAAATGTCAGAAGAAAGAGATCAGATGGGGAGTGGAGTTAGTATGAAAGTGAGCAGGTGCTACTTGCATTAGAAAACGGGAACTGTAAACAAACTCATATGTAGGAGCTCAGTGATTTTTTTGTTTTTAACAAACTCTTCTGAGTTTATTAACAGTTGAAGAAGGATGCAATTGCGAAACACCTGCCTGCAATAGTCCAGGAAAACCTCTCATCCAGTGGTAAAACGTGCTGGAATTCAAACACCGCTTTCCATGTCACAGAAACACTGCAAGCTGTTCTGAATGCTCAGACTCCCCAGGGTCACTATGGTTCACAGTCACCAGACCACCACAGCCAGTCATAATTCACAAAGATAACGAGGAGACAACCACCCACACTAGGGGAAATTCAACACATTTCATCTAACTCCACAGAGGCAAGCTGTAAAGAAGAGTCCAGTATGCCTTTCATACATTTCAAGCATTGATGCCTTTCAACAGTACAGTCATCTCCAATGGAATGTTCTCTACTCAGGAATACTAGGGTGATAAAAGGTTCTATTATGTCTAGGGTATAGGGTACTACTGACTAGAGTTGCTAGAAACCTACAGTGGAAAATTACAGGAGTTCTTACATAGAAAAGTAAAAAAAGCAAAAACCCCCTCAGCATCAATACTACTAGGCAGAATTTTTCTACATTTTCTGCCATTGAGTTAAAATGCTGATTACATTAGAGATCTAACAAATGCTGTCACTTATCATCCTTACTGTCTCTGCTTCATCAAACAAAAAGAAATCTAAAATTAAATGTAAAAAGAAAAATTACAATTCATTCAAATCTTAGTAATGGGCTGTAAAAGAAGCTTGTTTAGTTTTGAATGGTTACAGTGAAACTAAATACCTCAGTTGTTTCAGGAATTCAACATCAGAGCTGCTGTTAATGAGCTTGATGAACTCCTCATAAGAAGGAGCATATGTGTAGTCTTTCTTCTGATGCTCATTCATCTGTTCTCTGTACTCCAGCTGGCTGAGTAGCATGCGGTTAATATAATCTGGATCACTCAGCAGTTCCACCACTGGTTTCAGTACTGGAGAGGAAAAATATTTTAAAACAAAGTCCTTACGTTGAAGAATAACTGCTGTCTTTCAAAAGAAAACTGCAGATAAAAGGGAAAAAATAAATATGCAAGTTTATAAAAATAAAAAAATCCAAAACCAGTCTTCTGGAACACATAGTACATTTGAGATTGCACATACCTTCTTGATAAAGCTGGTTATGTTATTACATAAATTGATGAACATTGACAAAGCTGAGCTCTATTTGGAAAATTCCAAGCATTTTTGTTCTTTATGCTGTGTGCTTTGAAAGCCCTGACATTATAGCCAGTATAAACAAAAATTGAAAGCAAACTGTACTGTGTAACGTGCTTGAGACTTCATAATTTCTAAATTTGATTTCACTGACATAAAAAACGTGTACTGTATTTATATCAAAGTGCAGTTCATAAAACAAAAAGCAAAATAGAAATTCCTCAATTAGAAAAACCACACTGGATAAATCAAAGTGCAAAACAATTAATTAAATATGATATCATGATTCAATTATAGAATCCACAGATTTAAGGATGTGTTTATGTATCTGAAAAAAATATAAGAGGCCAGAATTATTCATATAATCACTAAAAATAATGCCAAGGAAAGCTGCAAAAGCATTCCTCCATGAAAAAACAGAGATGTGTTTTATCCTGAAATGTGAAAAACAGCCTGGCATCAAGACAGGAGAGTTAAGTAAGTATATGCTTGATTTTGTGAATATGTCTTACTGGCTATCACAGCAGTTAAATCTCAGAATGCAAAAGCAGAGCATCAAGATTTATACATAATGAAGTTTTTAATTGCTAATACTGTACAGGTGCAAAGGGTTAATCCTCTCTGATCTTTGATCTACCTTTTGTTGCAAGTATTTCTGCAAGGACGATGCGCAAACTGACAGACTGGACATCCTTTGAGGGTAGGAGACAATACACCAGAACTTGAGAACATTTTTGCAGGAATCTTACTTCTTCATCAGAGCTTCTCAGGCATGAGTGCAGCAGAAAAGGTCTCGGTGGATCTTCCTGCCTAGAGGGAGAAAAAAAAAAAAAAAAATGAAGGAAAAAGAGAGAGAACTTACATACCATTTGTATCATAAGTCACCTATGATTATCAGTCATTATTTGATGAAATGCTGCAGCATGAGCACTGGGTGGGTGCTGTACACCACTGAACACGCACAGCAACATGCTGCTGGGTGACCAAGCCCATGATAGCACATTGTGTCATTTGCAGACTCCTCACAAAGAGGTTTCTGGATGACAGCTTTGAAAGAAACAGGGAGCAAACCTCCCTCACCTTGATTCTGTGCCCAATACTGTCTAGTTTATCTCCTCACAGGTGCCAGTGGTTTTTGGGACTTCTCAGAATGTTTGACTGAACTCCTTAGTGCAAGTCACAGCTGCACCTTTTCTTTATGCAAAAATAGCTGTAGAAGCAGAGGCAAGGTATCCTAGCAGTTCTTTTATGGCCACATGCCTGATGTGCTCCATTCTATTTTAACAACAAGGTGATCAAGCCAGTGGTTCCAGACAGACAGACACAGTGTGACCTGAGAGGCACCATGGTATTTTACAAACGCAGCCAGGACTGGTGTTCAGTAGAAGGCTCTAAGATGCTACAAGGGCTTGGATCTGTCACATCTCATACCAGTATCTCCTCCCATTTTCCATTACATCTGCTTTCTTCCCAGAGCTGGAGGTTGCTGTCCTGGTTAGGTTAGGTTGCTGTCCTAGTCAACTGACTGTTACTCACAAAGCTGCTCCAAGCCCATTGCCTCTGTATGTGGAAAAAGTGACCAAGAACTGTGTACAGCCAAGCCAAAAGTTTTCAGTTAGACACCACTATACAGCCAATAGTGACAGGCAACATTGTGTAACAACTAAGTTTTGCTAGTCAGTCAGATGAAAATATGTTAGAATAGTATGTCTAATAATAAGTCTGATTTTGTTCTAATAATATAACAATTTGTCTTAAGGTGACTCAAATCAGTTTTACAATTAATTTTCAGAAAAACGAAAATATAAAGATGACATTTGGGTTTGATTTGACTAAAGCCTCTAACTCAATCACAAATTAAAAATATTGTTTGCAAACATGGATCATGAAGGGGATTTCAATTGTTATAGGTAAGATAGATTTCAAAACAAGTCCCTTGGAAAAACTTGGATGCAAATACTCTGTTCTGAGAAGCAGCGGTTTATGAAGATGATGTGTAATCTTTGTTATCAACTAGCCCAGGTGGTGCAGCTGACTGAGCTCAGAAAGCTGTTTATCTTGTTCTTGGTAGGATCTTTTCTCAGCAGCAGCTGAATACAGAGCTATTTTCCTCAGTGCATTTCTACTCCTCTTGCATACGGCAGACATATCCTGAAGCCTCCCCTACACCACATCAAACATTCCCCATCGTGTCCTCCCCTAAAGGCATTCATTATTTAACCAAAACCAGACATGTCCCAGGCAGATTACTGACAGACAGAAAGTCTGGGTCATTTACCTACAGCCATCTCTTATTGTGGAAGTAAAGTCTTCCTTGTCCAGACAGGTTGGCCCACCCAAAGTCAGCCACTTAGAAAAACAGCCAGAAGCATATGCAAAATGCTGACAAACAGGATGACTTACAGCAAATGTAAACGAACTAAGGTTGAAAAAGCCCTTCTAGATCGCCAAGTCCAGCCATTAACCCAGCACTGCCAAGTCCACCACTAAACATTGTCCTTAAGTGCCACATCTACATGGATTTTTAACCCTTCCAAGGACAGTGATTTCACCACTTCCCTCAACAGTCTGTTCCAATGCTTGACCATCCTTTCAGTGAACAAACGTTTTCCTAATAATGTAAGCCTCCCCTGGCACAACTTGAGGCCATTTCCTCTTATCCTGTTGCTTGTTACCTGGGAGAGTGAACAGAATCCCACCTGGCTACAACCTCCTTTCAGGCAGTTGTAGAGAGCGATAAGGTCTCCCCTGACCCTTCTGTTCTCCAGAACTCCCAACTCCCTTGGTCACTCCTCTCAAGACTTGTGCTCCAGACCCTCCCCCAGCTTTGTTGCCCTTCTCTGGACATGCTCCAGCACTTCCTTGTCTTTCTTGCAGTGAAGGGCCCAAAATTAAAGGCAGGATTCTAAGTGCAGCCTCACCAGTGCCAAGGACAGGGATTACCACTTGAAATTATTCCTGTGTATTAAAAACAATGATACAGAGTTAGAACTAAAAGCAAATGGTGACTGCTTCCTGGCCTGTGAACAAACCCCATCTCTTTTGGACACTCTTACCTCATTTCTGGGACATCTTGAATAGTGATTAGATCTAGATATAGTTTCATAACATGTGCAAAGCATGAAACAGAGCCATAATGCACATAAAATTTCACTGAACTGAAATTAGCTTTCTTGGTCTTCTATATCTCTCTACAAGTCTCCTGAGGAATGTCAGTCTGTTTGGGACTGCAAACACACTGGAGCATTAACTGTACCTATAGAATCACCCATGCAAGGAATTCTGTCTCCCTATTGTAAAAATTTATTCTCAGTCAAGAGCCAACACACAGCTTTGCTGAGCTGGACCTATGCCAGGACTTTTCTGACACATAGTCAACAGAACACAAATGGAAAGGGGAAGAGAATAAACAAGCACATAGGCAAATATTTGGTTCTTACCCTTCTAATTTGTCTAATGTTTTCCTGCCTACAGGAACGTATGGGGGGAGCAGAGTTGCCTACTCTCTAGTTTAAAGACCATTTAAGAAAAGTTTCATTTTTTCCTGGAGTTATCTCCATTACCTAAGAAGATATAACTCTCTAGAACAGGTGTTCTTTCAATGGTTTTCCTAGCCAAACTATATCTACATGTGGGAAAAGGAAAGATATTTATGAAAATAAAAGAGAAACAGTCTTCAGGAAATTCAACTCTAAACAAGTCTTGCCTGTCAGTGCCAAATGGTTCTGTCAAGAAATTCTGCAGTCTTCATCACTATTGGGCAAAAGAAATACAAGGAAGACTGAAAGCAGGAGAGGAAGCTTGAGGGGAAGTTTAACAGCTACAGAAAAAATCAATATGCCAGTGATAAAATAGACAAGACAAAACAAAGGTTTATATCCTCCTTTGCATGTATACAGGAAGCATTACATTTCTATTTGTCTCAGTATTAACATTGACCGGCTTGCAGAGAAATACTGTGTGCCAACAAAAGATCTGGCCAGTAAACAGCAACTCTTTTAACCCAGGCTTTTCCTTCATTGATACACATTAAAAAAGAGAGCAGTGAGCAAACAAAGAAGTAGTAACACCACTGCTCAGCTACCGAACCTTGTCTGTTTACTATCTTGGAACAGGAGCTAAGATGTCCTGATCAGGCATGTTCTTAAAGCTTGATATAAAAACTAGTTCTTCACCTCTGTGGGAATGTGGCACTGCTCAGGAAAAGCAGAAACTTAAGTGCAATTCACATGCACATACAAAAAGCAGAGTGCTGCTACATCTCTCCAGTGTCAATAAAGATGTTGCACTATTAAATAACCCATATAGTAACAGACATTATTTCTCTTCCTTTCTAATTTTGAACATGTATTATTGGGACTGTGTGGTTGGATTTTCAAAAAAAAAAGTCCCTTAGTAATCACAGAAAACTCTGAACTAAAAGTGTGTGCAGATATTTTTAGAGAGAGCTTCAAAAGCCCAGTCAATTAGCCATAAACTCTGAGCACAACTCTGTGCAGTGAACTAATATAAATGTGGCATTCTAGCAAACAGTTCCAAAACAGGCATGATACAAGCTTTGTAAACCAGGCTCATTTAATCTTCTGTAGACAACACTCAAATAATGGCAAGTGGCAACTTAATTCATTTGTGTCTTCTTGAACAAATAAGACTGAAGTAATAGTGACATATATTGGTCTATCAACATGCAGGTGACCTCGGTGATTTAAAACAGTAGACAAAACTCATGTTCTATACAGTATGCTTACAGGCATATCCATCTTCACTCCTCCATGAGATACAAAGCCAGCCTTAACTTTCCCCAAGTTCCTTTTCTGTAATTTTCATTTTATGAAAAGCCTACTCTGAATTTTTAACACTATCCAACACTTTTTCACAGTGTCAGAAAGCAAAGGGATTTCCTTCAGTTGCCCCTTAAAGCACTGGAAGATCAAGCAGCAGAGTACAAATACAGATCGATAGATAGAGCCTGCCAAAGTGAATTAATTCCTTTGTACCAGGTCTGTTCCAAGCTGTACTTTTCTTTGGGAACACACTGATACCTACTGTAACTATCCCCTACTCTGAGACTGTTTTGTGCAATTACTGACTGTGTATGCCATTGAATGTCATCAATGTTATGACTTTACCCCTTCCTGCTTCAAACCTACAGTTCATCCAGCACTTTATAAAAGAAAGCAGAAGACCAGATTTGCTGTGATATCCCTGAAAACAAGTAGTCAAAACACTACCAGGTTTATAGAAATATCTACATTTCCTTCCCATACTATAAGTAAGCAACTCTGAGCCAGTATCAATACCTTTTTAACAACAATTCTTCATTTCTCAGGAGTGCAGAACTTACAGCCATTCTGTGACACTGGACTATCACCTGAGCTTCCAGGTTTCCCCGTATGGGGACCTAATTGAAAACTCTTTTTTCCAAAGTATCTACTCTAGATATCCACATTTTTGATTAGGACCATCTGGAAACTGTCAGTTTTATAAAGACTCATTACAGTCAGGATTATTAAGACTTGGTATTCGTGGGTGGATGTATGTTCTTGATACAAAGCCTTTTTGACAAACATAAGCCAGTTTACTTTGAAATTAGGAAGTAAATAAATTACATACACACACCCCCTCCTCTAAAAAAACACAAACCAAACAAAATCCCATGTCCCTCAAAAAAACTACTAACCAACTAAAAAATCAACAACTTCTCTACAGGAAATTATTTACTGCTTCTTTCTTTAAATAAACAAATAAATAGGTAGATAGATCACAAAGTGTTCCCTTCAGCCTTGCTTTTTCTTTATTTAGTCTTTCAAGAGAGAGTCTTGCAGAGCTACATTTAAGTCTCAATCAGTACAATTGTGAGCTGAAGTGCACATGCAACTCACTCTAAATGAGTGGCATCAGTATATTCAACATCTATCATGCATTTTCATTAAATTGACTCTGAGAACTACCAGAACCACAGGCAGGCTGCATCTTTTCACCCGTATCACCCTCAGAGCTCTAAGCTTCTTGACAATGCAGCAAAATAAAAATTGCTTTGAGCAACTGAGCTTTCTAAGAAATCAAAGAAACAAAAATTTAGACCTTTACAAGCCAGTACAACAAAAATACCTTTAAAAGTATCTATTAAAAAAATCAACCAAAAAACAAACAACATAAAACCCAGAAAGCACAACAAAAAATACAGACAATGGACAAAGCCAAACCCAAAATTTCCACAGCTGCCATTTTATCAAGATAAATCAGCAAGTTTTATAAACCACTTCAAGTACTGTTTACTGTGAGTAAAACCCGTCATTTATATATGCCACAGTTACCTCTTTCAGGAAAAAGTATTTGACATGGCATATTAATAACAGACTCAAAGAACTTACAAGCTGTGCTGTGACCACATCAGCACCAGGATGTCCTAATGCTTATTATGGTGTCAAGGTTATACTCAATCATTATCAGGAAACCCAAACTTCACACACTGAAGCTTGAAAACAATGGTGAGCTTTAGACCTGGTGCTACCCATGAGTTGACTTAAATAACATGCTCAGATCTTGGCTTTTCACGACTATTTTGTTCTGAGCACTTTTACACAGCTGTTCCCATTGGAACAAATCTCTACAACTTCATACTAACCCCCTTGATACACTTTTCCAGAGTCTGACTGTGATAAGCAGTTCTTGGTATTTCTGGTTTCTGGCAAATGGAATTGTCAAAGAAAAACAAGACCTGTGGGAGGTGTTTAGTTGCTATCCAGACAACTTGGATGCATCTATAGGATTAACCATGTTAAATCTCAAGTGCTTAAACTCCCTTTGCACCAGTTTGTGGTGGTAGCACCGTTTTACTTTCTTATCACAATACATACTGTAATCACAAAAAAAAATGAAGTTATATATCCTATACATGCAAAAGTATTCACCTGGGCCAAGAAAATTAAAAGTTGTTTTCTCTCCTTATCCTTTCAGTAATACATAAAAAACAAAAGGAACACTATCAAAACATGTATGATACAAACTTTAATCCCCAAACTGCTTATCATACTGATCACTCAAACACCAATTTCCCCCCAGCACTTTCATCCCTCACACTTTCCAAGAGCATTGAGCTCTTAACTGTAGGGTCTGAATTGGCACTGGGAATAGCCTGCAGCCCCCAAGAATTCATGTTGCTAAGTTATGACTTATGCTCCAAGTCTGGGCACAAACACATAAAAACCCTTCAGAGTATCCCATCAGATGTTGCGTAGCAATCAACTTGCCAGAAGCAGACTGCAGTACCACATATTTGTATTTGTAGAAACCAATCCTTCCTGTTTTTGGGATCAAAGGTGCCCCAGCTGTAGGTTAAAGACAGAGAACACACAAAACCAAAAATACAGGAGAAAAAAACCAAAAATATTACTAATAGTAACTAATAATAACAATAAAATAAAATCAATATCGCTGTGACCTCTTCATACAAAGGTTTATTCAAAATGCACTGCTTGTCCAGGGGTTCAAGAAAACACAAGGATTAACTATATTCAAATCCCACTTGCCTACTCTGCTGGGTTTGGTGGGGGTAATTTTCTTCCCATTGGTTGGTATGGGGTTATGTTTCGGATTTGTGCTGAACAGAGGACAATAATATAGAGATGGTTTTGTTATTGTTAAGCAGCAATCAGGGCCCCTTTCTGCTTCTTGAATCTTCCCTCTGCTGGGGATGCACAAGGAGTTGGAAGGAGACACAGCCGGGACAGGTGACCTCAGCTGACCAGAGGGATATTCCAGGCCATATGGCATCAAGTATATAAAGCTGGGGGAACAAGGAGGAAGGGGGAGGATGTTTGGAGTGATGGTGTTTGTCTTCCCAAGTCAACATTACATGTGATGGAACCCTTTTCTGGAGATGGCTGAACACCTGCCTGACCACAAGAAGTGGTGAATGAATTACTTGTTTTGCTCTGGTTGTGTGTGTAGCTTTTGCTTTGCCTATTAAGCTGTCTTTAGCTCAACCCATGAGTTTTGTCACTTTTAACCCACAAGTTCTCTCACTTACTTTTCCAGTTCTCTCTGAGCCTGCTGGTGAGGGAATAAGTGAGTTTGTGTGGGGCTTAGTGGCTGGTTGAGGTTAAATCATGACACCTACTTATCTCATGTAGGCAAATCTTATTTTGCCTGTGCTGCACCCAGCAAAAAATGGGCTTATTTGTTAACAAATGTTAATAGTTCTGTAATAGTTTCTGAGGCAGTTACTCTGAGTCCTACATTCCTGGGATCACGTAATTTTAGCCCTCAAAAAGTACACAGCCACAACAGACAACACTGTACTTAAATACCAACATGACCATTTCCATCACCATACACCACCTTACACAGCTCACAGTCTATCCTCGATCACATAAAATGGCATTGCCAGTATTCAGCTTGCTTATATTCTGCTTAAAGTAACAGAGGAAAGACTCTTGAATAAGACATAAAGGAAGGAAGGAACAAAAGGTGCTATGAAACAAGAATGGCTGAATACTAACCTCTTTACCTTTGCAGGATGCACTTGACTAATCCTGTTATAAATACACTCCTGATCCTGTACATATGGGAAAAGAGCAGTGGCTTCTGACAATAAATCCAAGGTTGTTTTTTCCTCCATATCTCAAATTCATAAACCAGTTAATGCCAGACACATGAAATCATTATACTTCACTCTTCTACACCAAGCTAATACTAAAAATTAAGTGGTTTCCTATCTAAATTATTCTGAAATGCCACAAATTTTCTAACTGAAAAGTGACAGTTTCCTTTGAAACCCCAACCAAACCTCAAAGTACACCCCAGTGACACATATAAGATGAAAAATTTGGGAGCTGTCTTGCCTACAGCTTGCATTGCTCTGTGTCACTCCAGACAGTTCTGCCCCTGGCTGGAAGTGTCTCTGCCCTTATTTCACTCAGTAGATACCTGTGGCATGCACAGGACAGACGGCTGCTGTTAAAGAAAGCCAGGGGATAGAACAGACAAAGGCAAAACAGACCTAACACTATCAGATTCCTTTCTCCCAATGCCCTGTCTCCAACTGGCCAGCAAAGAAGTGGCCTCTTCTCTTAACAGAGAATCATAGAATGGCTTGGGTTGGAAGAGGCTGAAAGATCATCTAGTTCCAACCCCATGCCATGAGCAGGGACACCCTCCACTAGACCAGGCTGCTCAAAGTCCCATTCAACCTGGCCTTGACCCATGCCTCCAAGGGAGACATGATCTCCCAGCATTTTTCTTCATTTTTGGCCTCTGCTGGCCACTTACCTTGAGCTGTTTATTACTAAGTGGATTTTGGAGGTGGTTAAGATAAGCCAGAGGGAAAGCAGGTGTAAAGGAAAAGACTGTGCACCCTTTCTCATTCTGAAAGCTCTCAGCCAATTTTCATCTCCTCAGACATCCTGGTTGATCACAGATAGAAGTTAGTCAGCGAAAGCAGAAAAGTAAAGAAACTTGTGTGTCCAACTGCACCCGGTCACAAAACACAGGAACTTCACTCTGAAAAAAATAAGACATCTGTCCTCCTGGGCACAGATGGTTCCTTTCAGCTACATCAGTGGATTAAATGTTATCATATAGGAAAACCAAGACAAAGTGGCTCAGGTGGAACCCCCTCCAGAGACAGTATAAAACTTCATAAGCCACCACATAATAGACAAAATGCCCTTTGCTGTCATGGTGCAGTATGAACTCAGTGGCGGAAACACAGCACTCCAAGAGGCATCACAACAGGAAAGATAGCTCACTCTAATTACAGTCTCTGTTCCACTATATTTATCATCCAAAACTAACTGGATTCATTATTAGACACAGAGGAAAATGTGAATACCAATTTAAATTTACGACTGTCATTAACACATTAACAGAAAGCAAAGCAGAGCAAGAAGATCTGTGTTCCCTACCTTAGGAAGACAAATTTTTGTGCTTGAACTGTGGCAATTGTGATTTAACCCCATAGGCAGCTGAACAACACACAGTCTTTCACTCACTCCCTCACCCTCCCACAGCGGGATGAAGGAAGGAACCAGAAAAAAAGAAAAAACTCCTGACTTTGGGGTGACCTCGTTGCAGCCTTCAGGTACCTGAAGGGAGCCAACAAGAAAGGTGGAGAAAGACTATTTACAAGAGCATGCTGTGACAGGACAAGGGGCAATGGCTTCAAACTGAAAGAGGGTATGTTTAGTTTAGATATTAGGAAAAAAATTCTTTACTGTGAGGGTGGTGAGGCACTGGAACAGGTTGCCCAGAGAAGTTGTGGATGCCCCATCCCTGGAACTGTTCAAGGTCAGGTTGGATAGGGCATTGAGCAGACTGGTCTAGTGAAAGGGGGAAAGGTGTCCCTGCCCACAGCAGGGGGGTGGAACTAGATGATCTTTAAGGTCTCTTCCAACCCAAGTCGTTCTATAATTCTATGACTTGAGATAAAGAGAGTTTAATAAAACAGAAAAAGCAGGGAGATTAATATTAATAAAAGAATATATAAAACAACGGATGCACAATGCAAATGCTCAACCCTGTTGACTAATGGCCAGCCAGTTCCTGAGCAGCACCTCCCAGATGGCTTTCCATCTAATTTATATACTAAGCATGACACCATATGGCATGGAGAATCCCTTGGGCCAGTTTGGGTCTGCTGTCCTGGCTGTGTCACTTCCCAGCTTCTTGTGTTCCCCACCCCCTCAGCCTCCTCGCTGGCAGGGCAGTATGAGAAGTTAAAGTCCTTGACTCATTGTAAGCACTGCTTAGGAACAACTAGAACACCAGTGTTATAATCATTATTCTTAACCTAAATCCAAAATACAGCACCATACCAGCTACTAGGAAGAAAAACTCTATCTCAGTTGAAAACCAGGAAGGACAGCAATATAGAAAATAATTCAAGGTTTCCAAGCTAGAAGTGACGTACTTTGTAGTTCTCAGTCTATAGCTGAAAAGTTCAGCAGGTTCTAGCACAGTAATCCCCACTGCAGTAGGCAATTTTGTACAAAACTCAAATTATTGTTAAACCCACAAATTATCTTAAAAAGAAAACACTATCAGAATATTTGCTGTGCTTTCAGGTGTATTACATGCATGCTCAGATCACTCAGCAGCACAAATTTTATCTGTGGCGTACGAGCACAATGTCACCTCTCTGCTGACTTTGCAATTATACATACTTAGCATTTAAGTTCTCTCTCCATGTGCTAAGAAATGGTGAGCCCTGGGCAATTTCCATACAGATCCCTGGACTTTTTGAGCAACATGAGGATATTCTAGTGCTTTACAACTTGCGTCACACAGCACTGTGTTGTCGTGATCTGTCAGGCACATTAAAACCAGACCTTTCTCCTTGTGAATTCACAGCTTTGAGGTCTGCAAAAAACAGTCAGTAGGTCCAGTTCCAGCCTCTGCAAATCATTCAGTTAGAGCTGTGGGGTTGGCTTGTTTGGGATTTTTTTGGCCTGCTATCACACTAATTCTTGACTGGTCTTTTTTCATTACCATGTTAATGCAGCCTGTCTTATCCAGCACTAAGGTGTATTTACTACTTCCAAATTAAAAAGTTAATTGGAAAATAACCCAGAGAATTTATTTTAGTTCAATATAGTGGAAATAAAAATCCAACAAAGACCTAATGAAGTGGTCATAATTCTCAGTAGATAAGAAACCTTACCAACAATAAGCATTAACACTTAATAATTTTGCAATTCTAGATCCTACATCCCCAGCTTCAAACAAGAAAACACCTAGACTTAAAAACCCCCAAAACAAACAACAAAAAGAAAAATCAACTTCCTCATTCTTTAACTGTTCAAATCAAATTCTTCCCAAAAGCAAGCACTCTATTGTGATAAAGGACAAGTGCAAACAAAATACTTAAAAATCAAGGAGCACACTTAGGAGCTTTACCTGACTAAGAGATTTCTACCTCATTTCAGAGTTAGAAGAAAGTAGTATTTAGAACCCAATGCAAGATCTACTGCAAAGTACCTACACCCAAATTTCTTGTTTTCTTGAATGTAACCACCTTTTAGTTTCTTTTCTGTCTTCATTTTTTTTTACACATTAGCCTACATAACACTAGGATCTACCATAAATACATTAACCGTATCTTCTAATCCAGAAGAGAAAGAAGTGTCAATGGTAACAGATTGGTCACTGACAGAAAACAATTGTTCTCTTTTGTCTGAAGGGGTCTCAAAAATATGTGGATCAAACTTTAGGCAAAACAACTTCACAGAATAAAACAGATAGTCTAAGTCTGAATGACCAAAACATATTTCAACTAGGATAACCAAAATGCAGATAAGTACAGACATAAGCCCAAATTCAATGCACAATTAGACAAATTGTTCATTCAGATGTGGGAACTACATAGGCTAAGAGTTCCCCTTTGCAATTACAATTTGGGTGGAACTCTAGTGTTCAGTGGACAGCTGGCTTTTTCAAGTGGACAAAGAGATCCTTCCAAAGAGGAAATTTCAAGATAACTTAAGCAGAGAAAGAAAATACAGACGACAATTTTTCCAGAAAAATCTTGTTACTGCAGGACAGGCCGCTTACAGAAATCACAAGACTTTGCCTCCCAGGGCTAGAAAAAATGGAAAAGTGAATGGAATTAATCCTGGTACTATTTTGGGAAAGGTGCAAATAACTATCTTCTTGTTTGTTGACTGCACTGACAGCAGCCCTTCTTTCCCTTGCAGGTTCACACTACTTTGCAGGAACTGCTCACACAGCCCACCTCCTACTGTGAGCAAAAGATTCATGGATTAAATGGAAATAGCAGTGAATCCAAACCCTCAGAAAAAGGAGTCCAAGTGTTTCCTTACAGATGTTCTGAAGCCTGCTTGATCTCTAAAACTGGTAACAAGCTTTAACTATTTTATCAGTTTCCTAAAAATATGTTATACAGTCTTCATCACTTTGATGTAGCACATCTGTAAATAAAGAGAGAAGCCAAAAATTTCAACAAAAAGCAGTTTTATTTTTACCTGGCATTGGCTCCTTTAAGGTCACAGAAGTGTGAGAGTAAAGCTTTCACTACATCATTGCAGACAACTTTAACTACATCAATGTGACTCAGCCTCTGTCGCAGCTGCTTGGCAATCTCCCAAAAGTCTTCAGATAGCAGCTGGTACAGCTGCCCCTCATCTCTGCTGAGTTGCCCATACCAGGACAGGATGTAATCTCTATAGCTGTAGTCAAACACTGAAAGGAGAAATGAAACAATCAATAGCAAAAACTGCAAAAGGACAAGGCACAACAAGATATAAAAAGCTTAATCCCCCACCCTTCTCAAAAACTGCACAGGTAATAGGTTTCACGTCTACTTCTTGTCAAAGAAAGTAAGGTTGGCCAAGTTACAGCAATCTGCACCTAACAGGTTACTGGAGGTCACTTCGCAAAGCAAAGCCTTTAAGTGGATTTGCTCAGACAGTCAGGTTACCAACAATACACAAATCTCAGACTAATACCTGTCTCTCAGCAGTGGCTTTGCTTATATGAGTTATCATATAATCTGACTGTGTCTAAGATGTTGCAGACTGAAACCAGCGTTCTTTACACAGGAATTGAATAGTCTCCACTCCAAAATCACAGTTAAAAAGAGGAGGTGGTAAGATTTTTAGATTTCCAAAGACATATACAGCACTGAACACCACCACAGAAAGCACATTATAGGATCAGAAGAGCTAAGAGAGAACAGGCGGATTAGTGAGACCGCCTGAACTTCAAAAATGACGAAGCATTCCAAGCCATACCTACAGGCAATAACCAATATTACTGTAATTGCAAATCCCATAGCAACACTGTCTTCTACCATTTTGACTTTTCTTTTTCACATTTGTGTGTCACCAGTTTTGCTGATGTTTCATTCTAACAAATGTCCCTTGGAGGTCTAAGAGGGAACAGGAGGTGTTCAGGGAGAACACATGAACTGTTTAGCAGTTGCAACAAGATGGGAAAAAAGCTGGGGTTGTAGACAGCCAGTTTGCATCTACCAGAGGGATAACAAAAGGGGGGGGAAAGTCATATGCCTGGAGATCTATGCAGCTTCTTTACCAGACATCCTGGTTTCAGTCATTGATATAAGAAGTCCATCTCATTTGTCAGTGTAAGCCCATGGCGCAAAGTAATCATATGACTCCACTAATTCTTCCTTTCCACTTCAATAAAGTTGTTTCCTTGGCAGTTTAGTAAATCTCCCTGGCACTGTGGCAGTGAACTAATAGCATATTAATAGGACAACAACTTAAATTGAATACTTTCACCTGTCTCTTCAGGCAAAACTAGCAAACCTCAATGAACATCACATTGTGAAAAACATTTTAAAAGGAATGGCTGAAATTGATAACAGTCTCTAGTCAAACGCTTCACAAACTAGCTTCCTCAAGTTTATAAAGAAAGAAACTGAGTCACTTCAATGAGTATGCTGAAATATATAGTTAAAAGCCTTTTGCTTAGTCATTTCAAGACTTTTTAATTAATAACTCAGAAAAAAATCCACAGTTCAATAAACAAATAAATAAAAGGTTTGAAGTTTTTGTTCTTTTTCTGATCCAGGAAAGAAAAAAGTATGCACAGCTATATAGCAGGATAGGAACTACCAAAATACTTTTCTAAAATAAATGCAATGTTTCATTGAAAATTCTCATTCACAAATACTACAGAGTGATAAAAACAGTTATTAAAAGTAGTCATCTTCTGATAAGCAAGCAGAGACATAATCTGTCAATAGACCAAAGAACAACTGGGAATAGCATCTTAAAGTCGGAAGTTTTATTACTTATCTCAAGTCTCCCAACACAGTACAATATCTATTTTATGTATCTATTTTTCCACAGCTGTCCCCATATTCTTCTGCAGTCACCTCTTTCTTATAGTTTAGTTACTGTCTTCTGTCGCAAGAACTGAAACATTTTGGAAAGCTGATCACAGCACAGATTCTTTCTTTTCATCTACTCTGTAAGAGACCAAAAATTTCTCAAGTGCATTCACAACACACTGCATTGTGACATTTGTTGTTATCATCACTGGCCAATAGTGACTTTTTCAGATTTTTGTACAGACACCCACTCTATCCTCTGTAGGGGTGCAAAGTAGCCTATTTCTTCACCTGAAACAAGGTCTATTATGATGGGAAGACTTCTGCTCAAGCAAAGTAAGGTCAGAGTATGGTTCTTCATCTAGGTGTATCAACATAAAAGAACAATAAAATCTATTGACAATATCAAGCTAGAGACAAAAGATCATCAATCATCACCAAAAATCAACCATGCAATTATGAAATATTTCACTTGTGTTTAACTCTGACAGTGACATACTTTCAACACCTTAAAACCATATTTTCCTGCACCTGTGTTTTAGAACTCTCTTACTTTACATGTCTTCTGTAGTTTCCTTGTCACTTCCGAACATTGTTGCCCTTTCTGCATCAAAACAGTGCTGTTCTCTATAAAATATAGGGTTCTTTAGATCCTGGGATGTATGTCCAAGTGAGCAGTGAGACAGCTTTTAGGGCTTTATTTATTTATTTCAACAAATAAGTAAAATTTTAAAAGGACACCAGCCACAGACACCGACAGCAATCAGTTTAAGACTGGTAAGACGCTGTCTCATCCATGTGTCATCCTGGCCATGATGCACAGTTGCTGCTTGAGTTTCATGCCCATTGATGCAGCTGGTGCCTTTTCAGCACTCTAAAGAAAAACAGAAAACAAATGTAACAATTTCGTAGAGAGCAGCTTGCTCCCTTCAGAGGAGAAACCTGCTCATGCATCTCTTCTCATTATTTTTGTACATGTTCTCTAAAACATTGAAAGCAACGGTCAGAAGACAAGGAAGGAACAAAAAAAGAAGAAGCAGAACACATTCAGAACATAACCTTACTACCACTAAGTCATCCACTACAAACATGAAACAAATTTCTTCTGATCAAATCAAATGCAGTGACCACAATGAGTCTGGTGCAAAACTGTACAAACTTCTACTGGGTTTTCTAAACCAGTTCAGAAGATTCTAGTCCCAAGTAATTACAGTGTGATTAACAGGTATTCCCATGTGAAATTGAAGTTGAGCCTGTTTAATTTCTCTTTCTAAATATGTAAACTAAAAGTGCTGGGAGTAGAGGGCCAGAAGCTTGTGTGGAGGTTTAGTGAGGACACCCGTCCAGACCCTTCCTTCACTCCTTCCTACTCCCACACATCCTCCAGTAACTGCTATCCCTTCTTCCACATTCATTCATTCAGAGGTTCAGTGGCACCAGAGTCAGTGGGTCAGACTGGCTTCAAATCTGCAATTTGCTGAGCTTCACACTAGACAGTTTTTATATTGCTAAGATTCATTACCCAACTTTATTAAAAATAACACAAATATGACAAACAAGGTTTAAATGCGTACTCTTTCCCTCAAAGCAATATTAAAAAGAGAGAATAAATATTCTCCCTATGCAAATGCAGACACAGACTTCCAAGTTTCAACAAGAAGTAACAGTCCTTTCCTGAAAGAACTGGAGAGGCCAGAACCACTACATTAATTTATAATTAAATCCAAAACTCCCCTGTGACTGTATGAACAAATGAACAAAAGGCATAGCTGCAACACTGGTTTGAGTTATTCTACAGCAGCAAGGATTGCAATCCGTAAAACAGAAATGCAAGGCTAGTATGAATTGTGTTTGGATCCTGCATGAGGAAATCACCATCAAAAAGCCAAGAATCATTACCAGAATTCTGTGCTACTACAACACTGGATCTAACATGCATGATGTGGTTATAATAAGCTAAACTTTTATTGAAAGTATTTTCCTCAAAATTTAACAGAAAAAGATGGCAGACTATACCATGGCTAAGCACCTGTCAAAGTACTGTTCTAGAGAAGCAAATGGTAAATCCTTATTTACTTCTTACAGCCACTACCTTTTCCCCCTGCCAAAAGCCAATTCAGTCTAAAAAACACCCAAACAACAAAAAACAACAATAAATTGAAAAAAATATTAAAATGCCTACATGAAAGTCCCTAAAAATTACTAATAAATACTCTGAATATGCAATTTTATCATTTCCAAGACAGTAACATTTAAATTGAAAGAGATTAAGGCCATTATTCACTTATTCTATTTTATATTTCATTATGTTTTAGCCATACAAGTTAAGAGGATGAGGTTTTATGCTTAATATTATCTTTATTTACTGAAGTTTCCCATGTGTACTAAATCTTTACTTAGATCATGGTGTAAAAAGCTGACAAAATGATGTCTAAATGCTTAAACTTCAGTGACTGTGAACCTTCCCCAGTCACTAGCAATGGTGGTTTAAAGATGTCAGTTCTCTTCTAAAGTTTGTGTTTGGAAAACCACTAGTATTTCTTGGTTTACTTGCATATTCAAATTCTATAAAGCTGCCAGGTTTAGCAGCCTACATGTTATCATTGTGTGTGGATGGATGGGTCCTATGCAAAAGAGATCCCTGACAGGCTCCATTCCACAACCTTTGGTTCATTTGTATTAAAATTATCCTGACATGTGTGTCTTTATTGGTTTTTCATGCAGAAAAAAAAATTAAATTTCCAAATATATAAACAATAGAAAAAAATGCGTTAAAACGATCTACAAAATGTATTAAAATCAAAAAATAGACAAGTTTGTATTGAAATAATTTTCCACATGCACCCTTTGCCAAGAGTTCTTAGCTTCAAGTGTTTGAATGCCAGTAGCAGAGAGAACATAAATTCAAATTGCTTTGCTGATATTGTGGACCAAAAACCACACATTTTTTGAAAGCTGTTTTTTGAAAAAAAACTAAAACAACAGCTTTTGAAATAGAGAGTGGCAGAAGGTATATAAATTTGTTTTCTAAATGTCAACATGCACATCTTAAGTTGGGAAATGAGACAGAGTTTTTCCCAAACTTTCTGTGAAGGGAAGTACTGCCTTACATCCCTAACAGGGTTCTTCAAAGGGATCAACACAGACAGGCAAGATCTGATCCATAGGAACAATATAATTAAATTCCCAACATATTTCCAAAAAGATCACCTCAAGGCAGAGTTGAAGGAAGATAACCCACCACGAAAGAAGAGATGGCTCTTTGGCATGAAATATTTAAAGAGCTAAGAAATACAGGTGAATTTTCAGAGCAGGATAATTCCACCAGTAGAGTTCTGCTAGGATTTGAGCTATGGCCTGTACTGTTTTACTTACTCGTAAATGACCCAGTAAAGCAGCTAACTAATATGAAGACCATTTTTCTTGGCACTAGTAAAACTGTAGCAACAAAGACTGACTGTGAAGAATAACAAAAAGACCAGAGGATGTCAAGCAATAGAAGTGGAAATGGAATTCAGTTCCTGGGAGGGCAGCTACCCTCACAGCAGAACAACCTACTGACAGCTACAGCCTCAGCCCAAGCAGCACATGCTGTACAACAGTGGCACGAGTCTGAGCACAGCCTCTCTCAGGAGACATCTTACCACACTACCACGTGTGGATGGAATTCAGACAAGCAACAGGTAGCA
This sequence comes from Climacteris rufus, assembly GCA_013398175.1. NCBI lineage: Eukaryota > Metazoa > Chordata > Aves > Passeriformes > Climacteridae > Climacteris > Climacteris rufus. The sequence continues at coordinate 1,045,432 of VZRZ01002180.1, read as the reverse complement.
CTAAAGGGGATTTGTAGAAGCAGCTTATCTTTTCTTTTTGTAGGATAAATGAAGAGCAAGCAAAAATCAATCCAATCTATTGAGAGAAAGCATGAAAAATAATGATAAAAATGTATTTCAGTGTTAGTTATTCAAGTACTACCAGCTGGAAAGGGGACTCAGGATTGACAACTAAAGGCCTTTTCTTTTGGCCATATTCAACGAGGAAAATCTCTTCATAACATTACACTTGTTCTAATTGTAAGATTTTATAAAACACAACACACTGTAGCAGGGCTAACTCACAGCTTTCCCCCACCTTGTATCTACAGCTAAGGCAAGTATGCTATAATTAAGACTGAAGCAGCACTCTAAGGCACCACCCTTTTATATTACTGTGTATTTAATGGAAAATGAAAAAGAAATTTAGGGCAGAGCTGTAAACCAACATATACAAAGGTTCCTTCTTGGTGGTGTTTAGTGATGCACATTGTCTAAGGATGATTTCCAACAATTTTGTTACGTGGGCAGTGGCAAGATAAGAAGCTATCCAAGACACAGGTAACCATTATCAACCAGTGACCATCACAGAAGAACTATCAAAGCACCGTAATAGTTATTGAAATGAGACTGATGGTGAAACAGACACACTCATGATTCCTTCACTTAAAGCCAAGATATGACTGATATTATTCTTCCAACTACATTAACAGATTATGATGAAAACATTAGGAAAAATGCAGTAAAGCAAGCGGAAACTTGAAGTGACACAGAACCTCAGGTAGGCCACACTAACCTCAGAGAGAAAAGTCCACACAGACTGGCCATAACACCAGCAAAAGCATGGCAGGACTAACAGTCAGCAGGCAGTTCTGGAGGGGTGCAAGGTAGTTAGCAACTAACAGTAAACCCCAGGCAAGCTTAATTACACAATGATGAAAAACAGTAGAAGAAAACAGAATTAACCAAAAGGCTGTCTCCCAGTAACAGCATTTCCAAAATCACATCACATGACATTGGTTTTCCCAAAAATGTAATCCATGCATCTCTAAGGTAAGGAGAAGCAAAATCTGTTTAAAAAAAAAAACCACACACACACACAAAAAAAAAATCCCCACTACCAAAACTTTATTGACTGTGATAATCTGACAACACCTACTCTCTTAAACCTTAAGCGGCAGTAGGAGTATGAAATGGTCCCCAAGATTAAAACCTCATGACAACTGAAAGTCTCCTAGGTAAATGAATAAAGCATTTTGTTGAGAAGCATGTTATATCTAGACAGCAAAAAGCTGACAAAAATTCCTGGGGTTTATAAATACTTTAATCCTGATCAGTGCAAGATTGGAAACAGAAATACAGATGGTATTTTTTATATCACTAGTAATAAAGTTTTATTTAACCACAAACTTGTGAAAAGAAAAACCCAAAACATTCACATCAAGACAACCACAAATTTCAAAACAGTCACAGGCAATAAGTCCTGTCTATTTTCAGAGAGACTGTTCATTTTGTGCTAATAAAAAGTAAAGATTTGCTTTTGCGATTCATTCAGTATCTCAAATTTTAGATGACTCAGTCACCTTCCAAGCACAAAACACTTTGTATGGTAGAGCAAAAAGTACAGTCTCATCTTTGTCAAACTGCAAAACAGAGAAGTTGGCTTCATCTCTTAGGCCTGGAAGAAATAAAACAAAATCTGACAAGTTTGCTCTCCAAAATTCAAAGTGAGAATGAAGTGTAAAAGCTACTCTGAAAAAAAAAAATATCAGAAAGGCATGTGAGCTGTCACAACAGAAGGTACTTAACTCTGAAAAATGAATCACAAATATTAGTAACTTTCTTTCAGCCTTACTGAGTAGGGATGGCCTCATGCATCCAACAGAATGATCTTAGGGATAAACACCTTAAGAGAAGACAGCTCCCATATTTTTACAGAAACAAGTTATTCCTACATGCAAGTAACAGGTGGGAAGGGTAACACAACTATCTTTCCCTTGATAATCCACAATACCTCTTGTCTGTCTCCAAATAAGCCCACTACCTCAAATTCTGTGATTATGTCAAAGCTTCATTTCAAATTCCAAGGCAGGTTATCCAAAAGGTAAAATACACATATGAGAGAACACAGAAATAACTCTTTTGTGATTGTTTCTACATGTAATGTTTAGACTCTACTATCCTTTTCACATCATCAGGAATCCCTTAATCTGACTAATTCCAGATGAAAATGCTTCCTAAGAATAAATTATGATTGCAGTAGTTCACCTTCACAAAAACATGACTTAGGTAGGTAAAGTGTTCTAATTTTATATTTTAGCTACATATCCTGCTAACAGCTATTCATAAAAATAAGTTTAAAAACATAACACATATCAAGTTGTCATAAGACAATCAATCTGTTTAAAGCAATGATCATTTTCAAATATACTCTCCATTTGTGAAAAAACCTAAGAAAAAGTGCTGCACAGAAATCTTAAAGGCAAAAGTACTCAAAAGTCGATAAAATGTTTACAAAAGGCAGATAGACTATATCAGCCAGAAATACAAACGTTGATTTTAGACTCTGTTTTAATGGCAAGAACTGCACTAAATGGGAAGACTGTATGCAAGACTCTACAGGATTTCTCAATTCAGGAAAACCCAGTCAAGAATATTTTAAGTGTTACCCCTTTGCTTTGTACACAAGTATTAAGGACTGTATTTTAATGTATTTCTGTAAATAATGACAAAATTACGAGATACCAGCCAAATTGCGACAACAACATCACATTACTTACTATAGTGGATCTCTTGAGCAGACTAAGACATTGCCCTTTTATTTTATATCATGGAAGAAACCAGGGTCATATTCTAAAATCCTGGACTATTGTGCAGTTATGGTATGCTAAAGGACAAGAAATATTCAGACCAATGCACCTTTAACCAAGTTAAGACTCACCTTCTTTCAGTGCTTTATCCATATTGTGAGAAATAACCACTCTCCTTGATTGGATTGAATCATGAGAGCTTCCAGACCAATTACTCTGAAATTCAAACAGAACATATGTCATAAGAGGAAGGAATAAACCAAAAATTACAGAACAAATAAAATTGGAATTCAAGGCAATAGTACTGCATCATTAGATCTTTAGACAATGTCACCCTATCTGGTTAAAATAGGAGTGTCAATTGTCTATAAGGTTATTATACACCGTTCATTAAGCACATATTAACACTCATGTATCATACATCGGACAACTTGCCAAATTATCCTAAATTAGGGTTTTTTTGTAGAAGGGAGCTGTATTCATTTGCAAGTCAATGCACTGAGAATAGGACATGCATGTAACAAAACAACTGGAACTCTTCTATTCAGTATTTTCACAGCAAATAAAACATCTTTATAGCCTACTGTGACAACGGACTTAATTTAGCCTCATAAACCACTTTTAAAACAACAGAGAAGCCTTTAGGTCTCCTATAGTAATTTTGGTTCACATTCTTTTGAGCTTCTTCCTTCAAAGATACTTCTGGGTCTCTGCACTCTAAGCTTCTGTCCTGTACAAATATTTGTCTATATTGGAGTATTCATTCTCATAGTGCCCAAACAGGCAGGCAGATGAAGAAACATTTTTCAGGGTGTAGACAAAGAGCAGTGATTCATACTGTATTTATATAGAAAGGAGTATAATTCAAAACAGAAATAGAAACTGTCCCCACTCTCCCTGAGGTTACTTCACTTCCCTTGGTGAGGAGAGAGCACTTCAGAAACATCCCCATCCCTCCAACATTTACCAAATAGAGAATAAGAAAGCAGTATAAACTTTGAGTAAAAACACTGTTTAATATTCTTAGAGGTAATGTACTACTATTTCAGCCAATTTGCAAGCTAATACTCTCCATTTTGGTGTAACATTTTTCTTCTACTGTTGATACATGCATGTAGAGTCTGACATAAAGCTCATCTAATAGAAGCGAGATAAAGGAGTCTAAACACTACTTTTAGGAGGAAAATAAAGCTTTTCAGGCTTGCTCACACCTAAAACACACCATTGTGATGGATACTTTCCATGCCTTGAGCGCCCTCCTGCCCACTGTTGATTTGTTCCACCTTTTGGGTGAGTGCAGCTCCCTAGACTTCTTCCAGTCACTATTCTGAGACCATGACTGTGGCCTTTCAGCTGATCTCTTCCCTCCATGACAAAACTATCAACAGCAGGAGCAGCGAGACTTCAGCACATTTGCCTCCATTTACAGTGCCCCCTCACTAGCAAGACTGTAGTTAAGGAGATGTAAGAACAGAGTATTTATTTAGTGAACCACTATAGATTTTAAGGCCCCTTTTTACCTGAACACGATGCTGGTAAAAACTTCAGCCATACCCAGCTAAACAGAAGCAGAAAGTAATTTTGCTCTTTGTAAGAACACCTAAGAGTATTTGTAAGGCTCCAACCTATCATCTCTGGCTGTCAATGTTGTCACACTTCCTCAGCACAAAGCCATGTTAATGCCAGTCACACAATTACTTCAGGATTTTTTTGTTTTATTTGCAGCAGGAAATAGCATGATTTAAAAATTTAAAAAGATGAGACAGACTCACAGGGACAATAAACACCCCAACTACCTTAGGGGAAGGGATTCAGAAAGCCCAATTAAATGAACTCGCTCAGGTCTTTCTGTGAAGAAAGAGCCCCTAAACATGAGGCCACAATTCTGACTGAAGCTCCATGCTCAACACACTGCATGTTCCTTAACACTCATGCTAGCTTGGGTATCCTACAAGGCTAATCCTTCTGCTAAACTGAGTTATACCTGCATAGAGATCAGTGACCTCAGGCTAACTTAGGCATCAACAGTTGCATCACATATGTTGCAGGAAGCGTTTTTTATGGCCTAAAGCATCCCTAAGCGCTCCAATGCAGTGCTCTCCAAGTAACTCCTTTCAAAACTAGTTCAAACACAAGCTAAAAAACCAATCCAAACCCCAACTGTCAGAGGGGATCTATAGTGGCAAGTAGGTAAGTAGCTTGCTCCACATCACCACAACGTGATCCAATCTACACAACTGCACAAAGTGGGAACTGATCATTTTATGCTTCAAACTGGAACGCTCATTTCAAGAACAAGGCAGACTACTAGTGCCTCAGCAAAATGTTGCCCCTTTAATACCAAATACAAACTCACATTTCAGCTTACAAGAACACATTCCATTGAGAGTATCCTCATTGAGAGTTGGTACGTTTGACTTCTAAAAGGCACTGTCTATTCATGCAAAAAAAAAACAACAAAAAAAAGTTGTTCAAGAGGTGATCAAAAAGAATGTAAAATCTAAAAAGTGAATACCACCACAAGGAATAGCGATTTTGCTGCTGCATGAAAGTAATTACTGAAGGGCAAAAGAAAGTCCAACACGCTGTGCACCTTCTGAGAACTTTTCAGTACTATACTATGATACTGCATACAACCATGAACTGTGGGGAAAAAAGCAAAGAACAAAATAAAACCACCTTGGTTTAAAAAAAAGGTTTCAACTTCATTAAAAAAGAAATTTTCAAGAACAGATGACAATCTAACATTTGAATAAACAGGAATGTTTAAATGCATTGGAGTGACCACAGATTTGTCTAGGCTGGAAAAGATGCTGAAGATCATCGAGTCCCACCACTAACCTATGATATTGGTCGGGTTAGTCCAGGTTTAAGAAAAAAAGTTCAGGGAGACCTTACTGACATCTCCAACTACTGAATGAGAGGATACAGAGAAAAGAGAGCCAGACTCTTCTTGCAGATGCACAGGATATTAAGAAATCTTGCAACAGGAAACTCCCATCACAAGGCAAAACTATTTTAATCGTGAGGCTGCTCAAGTATCAGAATGGAAGTGCTGAGTCTCCAGGACTGTGGAGTCTCCATCTCTCCATCCTTCTCACAGCAAGAGGGTGCACTAAATGCCTTCCAGATATTCCTTCCAACCTGAACTATTCATGGTCCTTGACGACCCTTCAGAGAACTGTCAATTGAATTTCATGATTGATAATGTATCCATTGCCTTGTCTAAAACAGCTGATCAAACTCTTTTTTTCTTCTCATTTTATGAAATTGCATTTAGCAGAATCAAATCTTAAGTCTTGTTAGTTTAGGTTTGCTTTCAAAAAGTTCTGTTTCTGTGACAATAATCATGATGAATTAATTAAATAAGCAGGCATCCCCAAATTGGATGACATATGGCAACAAACACCCTAAAACCAACAGTAACAACCTGTTAACACAGATAACCAGCATCTGTGATAACAGAAGGATTTTAGAAAATTCACAGTCCAAGCTCAGCTCTAAGAGCTGAGAGAATGAAAAAACAACATATTTCACTGGAAGATTTTTTCCCACCTATGCCTCAAGTCAGATGGAGGGCATATGCAGAAAACAGGTTCAGCTAGAAAGCCTAGAATTTAATGTTTTCACATTTTTCTTCATGTCACTCATCCAAAGGAAAATGGTGCTAGGTTTCATGAAATAATTGGCATAACCCTGACTGAGCCAAAGATGTTTGTAAACGGGTTTAACACAGTCAAAGCTCTAGCTTAGATGCTCTTTTATCCTGATTAAAACCTGGCATGTTCCTCTAAGTTCTGACTTCCAAAATCACAGTCCCCAATAATTTTAATTTTTTTAAAAATTGAGCTCCAATCTGTAGATTCTATTGTTGAAGAATGACAGGAACCAGACAAACTTAAACAAGACTTTACAAAAGGACCAGAAGGGGTAGGGGTGGAGCACAATTGGAAAGTTCAGGCTGAGAATGAGGTTGCTAAAAAACAGGGGGGTCTGTTTCCTGGAACAGTTTAAGTTATCCTCAGTTTTGACTTTGTTTACAGGCTGAAAAAAAGGATGTGTGCATTTCCTGTAGACTTCTGAACAACACTCATTGTTTGATACTTTTGAGAGTTATTTAAGATGAAGAAAACAACAGTCTGAATGGGCCAAGGAAAAAACCACAAGTCTGACATCGAACCTGAAATTTTGTCTCATTTTGTTTCATCTCCTACAGATGCAAAAATTAAGTAAATATCATTTATTGGTTTAAACTATTTAAATAATTTAAAGTTAGATATTAAGAAAACAATAAATGTTAAATAATAAAGAATTAAGAAGGTATTTCAGCAACTACACCCAATAAATGGCAAAGCACAGAGAACACAGGAGTACCTTCCACTATCAAGAGATCCATTTACAACACTTGGCCACCAAATGCAATTTGTAAAACATATCAGGAGAAAGCCAGGCACCTGCCACAGGCATACCACATGCAGCCTTACGCTGCCATGGAATTAAGGCCAGAAACAGAGAAAAATTTACAATTATTTCTATTACATTAACTCAATTAAAACAAAGCTAAAACAGAGATCAGGACAGATCCCACTATATAAATAGGCATTGTGGATGAGATGCTCAGTTTAATAACTGTTTTAAAAGGTAAAGACAGCATCTAATTCAGCATACACAAACCAGCCAGTTTCTCAGTTACTTTCTCCACCCACTGTTGCTCTATTAACTTTCATCTTATCTTTGTAAAACATACATTAACATCTGACTGAATCTTGATGATAGTCACAGTTTCAAATGATAATCCACTGAACTCTCCATAAATTCATAGATGTGGATAGATGTGTTCTTATAGTAGTAAATATTACTTCAACTAATGATGTAAAAATAAATTTTCTCTTCTCAAGATTTAATATTTTTAAATTAATACTTACAGTTCTATTTAAGATTACAAGGCAAGTATGTAGGTGGCACACTCAGCATTAAGGGATACCATAATGACAAATTCAAAAATCAACATACTTAAAGCATATTAATCCTATTATCTTAAGTAGCATTATCTCAATAATGATTTTATGATATCATCACATCTTATTTCTACTCATATAGTAGCTCCTGGAACATTTAAACTGTGTTAATTAGATGGAGATCTTCTATCTTAAGTGTACCGTGCTTAAAACTCCTAAAACTGTAGCAGTGTAAAAACTTTTTAATCAGGGCAGAACTTTCTTCACTTGAGATTTCATACAATACCAGACAGATAAGAATATGAAAATGAAACATTTCTCAGGTATTACTTTCATTCTCATCAGTACAGCCAAGAAATAATTGGTAAGTTAGCACTCAAATTTCTGTTCAGCAAGAAATACTGCATTATCCTGTGCTGGAATAATGAATATTGCCATGAAAATAAAGTCTTACATGAATTCTCAAGGTACAGGCACAGCCCAGTTTACTGAACATTTCCACACTCTCCTCCTCTGTAAAAAGAGACAACAAAAACCTATGGTCTATACTTCAAGGCCAAAAGAGCCTTATGGTATGAAAACTAAATTGCTGTCAAGCCAGAAAAACCAGCACAAAATCATGCTTGAGCTGCAAAGTCTCAGTTTAGCAAACAGAGAAACTCTTGTGTGGTCTCTTGCTATACCCTCCCTGCATGTGAATTTTCACCATACACCCATTTTATAGGGTGTTCTGTCTTTCCAAAAGTCTCTTTTCAAGAGCACCACACAACATGCCAATTGAATAATCATCATTAATTTTATTAACATTAACTTGTTCTTTTTCACTGCATATTTAATTGGGGAAAAATGGTATAAAATGACTGGTCACAAAAAACCTCCCACAGACACAATACAAACTTGTTATCCTTATGACTACATAATTTCTTTATTTTTTTTTAAACCACTCAAAGTAAGAGCTTGGGGAAGGATACAGTATTCTTTGTAATTGGCTCTTTCCATGGGTAAATTTTGCTGCTCTCCTTTGCAGACAACAAGGAACCAAGACTTGGCAATAACAGGGAATTTTATCAGATTTTATTTTCAGACTGTTTTTGATACACCTCTACAATATTTTCAATGTCAAAGCGTACCCTGAATGCAGGCTGCTTTTCCTCTTGACCTTATTACAGAGGTTTTATACCCATCCTCAAGATTTCCCTGCAAGAGACTTGGACAGCAAGATCTCCATGAGCCCACAACCCATCCTTACTGACTCAGCACAGGCTGGTTATCAGGAGAAATGCACTAGCTCCCTAGTTATGTTTTCAGTCAGAAAACACTGTTGAAGGGAGGAGCACTCCCTACAAAGGTAAAAACAGCCCAATTCACAGCAAAACAGGAGATGTCAATCTAACACAAAATTGAGAAAATTACATGTCGAGCACAATAGAATGCAGAGCTAACAACAACATAGGATACAATGAAAGGATTCAGAAATTAATGCATGACAAGACAAGAAATCTCTCAACATAAGTGATGAATAAAAGGCTGCGCGGAAAACTAAGTCTGCTCACCGCTAAGGAGTTATGGGACAAAGAAGTGAGACACAGAATCTGAAAAACATTTAATTTCCTGAGGTCAGTCTCCTGTGAGAAAAAGTTATCACTTCAAAGTTACACCTGTAGGTAATCAAAGCATGCAGTTGTAACATAGCTTCAATTCTGAAAAAGCTTAAAAATCCCAAATTATAACAGATGTTCCACAGATTCCTAAAAAATAAACAGTACCAGAAATGTCCAAACTACAGGCCCCTGCTGAACTACAACTGAACATCTGCAATTCATGCAATATTCTCTTTATATTTTAAAATATTAATGGAATTGATAGAAAATGCTAAAATACATTTTCATTATTTTAATTTCAGGACTTTCCTAGCAGTAAACTCAACCGCATCATCAAAGGCTGATTGTTGACCTGCCTATAAATGAGATAGAACTAAGGACAAAAGTATGAGACTCTCAGTTCTTTTCAAAACACTAAAATTAAACATATCTTCCCCTTTCAATCCAGAAACAACTGGTCAATTAAAAGACTGGAAGTAAATCAGAATATCTGGTTGCAAGCCCAAGACAGTCTAAATCATGACAAAAGTGCAGCAACCAGAGACTGCTATTGCCTTTACAAAAATCCTGCAGTATCAGAGCTCTAAATATCCCCTGTGGAGCCAGAGAATGAGACAGACCATAGAACATGCTTGGGTTGAGGTTGAGAAAAACCCATGAATACTTTAAAGCCTTACTAAGGCATAAAGATGAAAACTGAAAGGAGTTAGGAAGCTTCTCTCCCTCAACTACTCCAAACTACTCCAAGCTCCTCCAAACTACTTCTACCTTGGGAACTGCTTTACATTCCAATTGGAAATTGATGCCCACAGATGGCAAACCTTTCACTTCCCACAGCTGCTGGGCTTCTGCAAGTTTACCATCACAAGCTTTATCTCACGGCAAAAGTCCAACAGTGAAGGAAAATAAAATCCTGTGTCTTTTCTCTCTGCTTCGCTCACGTTCTTCACAAAGGGCAGAGCACTCAGCTTGGATACCATGGCAGATACTCAGCCTAGCTAAAATTGCCATCCCATTTGAATCATTACAACCATTTCCATTTCACTACTCACAGCTTGGATAAAAAGCAGTACTATGTTTGAGGATCCAGATATTTCAAAGACTATCTGATCCAATGAAAAAAGATTTATCCATGCCCCCTCCATTAATAGCAAATTCACAAAAATCCACATCCAAGGATGGAACAAGCATTTAGGAACATAAAACATGATCACATGTAGTGTGATCTGGCCTCAGGGCCAGAAAGCAAGAACTAATGAAAATTGAGAGTTATTAAATTGTAGTAAACAAGAGTGACGAAATATATCAGGAGCTGAATTTTAAAGAAATACTAAAAATAATTGACAACTGTTCATTGTAGGAAACTAAAAGCAGGACACCAGAATCAGTGTACCCTGTTGACTGGGGGAAAAAAGCACATTTATTACCCTTCTGTTAGTGCTGTAGACAGACTAGGTAGATCATTGTCTACACAGAGTAACATTCATTTAATCTGAATTTAAAATGCAGCACTTAAATCTAACAATTTTTTTTTGCATTATTTAAGTGAAGTTGATAACCCAACTCACTCAGAGCTTTTGCTTTGAATCAGAGTCAAAACTTTATGCTGAAAACTCCATCCTGCCAGGTTTTTGGCAGAGAAACCACTCACACAGAAACGTGGGGAAAAGTATTTTCCTTGCCCTTCCCACTAACTTGGTTAGCATGATTCCTCATATGAGTCAAATACATCTTCCCCTACAACCACACATGTTAAAAGCCGTTTTGGGAGCAAGGTTGAATTTTAAAAGGTGACACACGTCCTAACCCAGGGCTATATTTGCTATGAGCAAGTTCACTGGTACTTGAGAAACAGACGTTCTCACTAAAGTACAACTGGGTCATCGTGCCTTTTTGCTGTCTTGCATTTTGCTGTTCACCACCACAAATAATCTTGTCCTAAAACAGCTCCTGAGAAGCTGAAAAATACCTGACAATAACATAATGTACAATTTCAAGGAGTAATTCAATTCCCACTATTTCACTATCAATAGAAACTATTTACCAATATTAATGCCTGCAAGTACTTATAGTAATAAGTAAGACACTATTATAAGTTGTTTGTACACCTCTCTTCCCAATGAGATATGGTTACATGGAAGCCAGGAGATTGCCCAGATATACTTTGTGAACAGAGCTGTCACACACAAAAAAACTATGCTGAAAGCACAGTTTATCATGGGGATATAAATCACACAGCTTGCTTTGCAATTCTCAGCAGATTTCAAAGGCTCTTGCTGAGATATCTGACTTTAGGAGGAAGTCTCAAAGGGTTTACACAAAAAACAGACAAAGCACAGCTTTGCATTTGAGATGATGGCTTCACTAGCTGCAAGTTCAAGCAAAATCAAAAAAAGACACGCAACTTGCTCTTCTGAAATCCAAACCTGCAACACAGCACTTCCTCACTCATATTGCTCACTTGCATGAACAGGTCCATGAAAATCAACAGCACTGAATTCTTACAGGCCAAGTGGCTGCCGAATAGAGAATGTACAAAAAACTCCCCTTTTTCAGCACAGCCTAAGGGACTCCATCCAACTTCCCTTTGAAGTTGATCAAGAGTACTCCCACTAACTTTCCAAGAGCTGAGTCTGACTCCCACTAAAGTAAATATTTATTTCTGAATACTTACTGTTTCTTCATTTATTAACCCCAATGTGAAACATCACTCAAAGAAGAAAAGTGAACTGTCTGCCTACAGTTTCTACATACGACATATGCAGAGCAAGATGTCAGTCACAATAAGGCTTTCACCTTCAATTTTTTTACTAATTATTAGGCCAACAGGTGGTTCTTCCCTGTTCTTGAGGAAGACACAACAAGGCTGAAGAAATTACAGCTTTACAGTCATCCTACTACCAGCTCCCAGAAAAGACAAAAGGATCATAAGGCTCTATGAAAAACATGAGAGTAACAACTGAATTATAATAAAGCATCATAAATGTAGAAGGCTGTTAAATAAAAAGATTAGCCTACAACTTTTTCAAAGACAAATATATGTAGGAAACTTTGCAGGAAGTTTAGTGAATGGCCTACATTTCTATATGCTGCCTATCTAGACAATTTTATTTCTTCACCTACACATTGCTGAAGCCCCAGTTAGAAAATAGAAAATCTGCCACATATATACAAAATTGTGTTCATAAAAAGACTTCAAGAAGCTTTGCAGTCCTGAAGCCATTTTGTACCACAAAGAAAGCAACAAAACTATAAATTGAAGGTATGAGAAAACTAATTAAGATGCCTGGAACTACATCTTCTAAATAGGGCTAAAATACCTCACTCCTTTTTCAGATGTTCCTTTCATACAGCCAGGTTAAATTTTGGGAACAGTGCAAAGAGCAAGGAAAGAAAAAATTTAACTGAATTAGGAAGAGGGTAAAGAAACAATCATGGGGAAAGGGTTTTAGCAGGTACTGCTGCTTTACCAGTGAATTTTAAATACCAAATTTCAATTTCAATTCCCTTCTGAAACATCAAACTCATACCATAGAGGTACCATAAATGCAAACACCACAGATTAGGCCACATGAAGCAAAAGCAGGTATGCACTACTTATATATACAAATTCAGTGGATGGACACAACAGTACTTCTTCAAGAGAAATGTACAGTAACACTCCACAAAAAGAAAGTGCAGATGGTATAGTAACTAGAGTGATTGTATCTGTCTCTGGACAGTTCTAGTTTCAATGCTGTTCAGTAAGCTTATGTTTTACATTTTTCACAAAGGGGGAGAGAAAGAAAGCAATAAATCTTTTTTTTTCCTTCAAATCTTGGCTTCCCAAATTAAATTGATTTTTATGGTTTGGCTGTTTCACAATCCTCATTGCAGCAGCAGGGAGATTTCAATTGCTAAGTTTATGTATAGATGTTTTGGTACTATGTTAAAGTTAACACACATTCAGATGTTCAGATTAGTATACAAGTAATAAATGCCACTGGAGCTATGACATTAACACTGAAACATTTATTCCTGTAAATCTGAAAGCAACAGGAATTGTTGTTTTGAGGATCAACTGATCCATTTAATTTTTTTCTGTTTGGTGTAACAGTTGAAAGCATATAGTCCTTTACTAGAAGGTACTTATCACTTAACACACATTTGTTCCCTAGCACTCATGACAAAAACCAGCTGAGCAATCCCTAGCTGTACCCACATAATATATTACATTTAAAACAGGCACCTTCCGCTTATCACTTTGTGTGTTGCATCTTCTCACTTCCCCACTTTCCACCCTCACTGCTCGTACACATTATTTATTCTTCACTTCCTTCAAAAGTTGAGTATGGTGTTGAGTTTTCAAAGCAAAGAGGATGTTCAAAAAAGTGTATCAAGAAGACAAAAATGAGTATTACACACAGAGCCACAAACAGATCCTGAATGCACCTTTGCAAGTTGTATTATTCACTGAATTCAACAACCCCATGCCAAATGGTCCCTACTGACAATAATATCCTAACAGCTTCCATTAAATGCAGACCAGGAAAAGCATATTCCTCCTAAACACAGGCTCTTTATTTCCCTAGGTCAAAGGACGAACAAATAAACCATTACTGCAGGTTGTTCACAGATTTGATTAAAAAGACAGAAAGACAGACAACTGTATGAGCAAGTGATTTCTAACAGGTTCTCTGCCCTACCAACAGGGCAAATTCTGCTCTGCGTTCTGCAAATTCAGCTGCATCGACTGCAGCCCCAGAAACACCTAAGCGACAGCGTTACTTACTTACTGCTCCCAAGAAGTGTACGTGTACTAAATGTAACAAACTGGGTTACCAGAACAGCTATACTACATACCCAAGTGGCACAAATTAAGCTCCTTTTCCTTTGTAGAGCGCTCTGAGCTATCCTGTGTGACTGACAACTGAAGGCAAATAGCACTTACACGGTACAGTGCACTGCTGCAGCACTTCCCGTGCTAACACGCCTACAACTCACCGGTGAGGGGCCAAGGGCACCTGGCTGGAGTCACCAGCTGTGACATTAAACACCACATCCCTGTGACCCATGGCAAAGCAGGAGTGTGGGCAGACCCTGAATTTCCAGCAGTAGGTTTTCAGGCTCATCTGGGATCAGCTCGCAAGCATTGGATGACAAGGAACAGGGTTGTGGGTGGGAGGAAAGTTTCCAAATGCCTCATATTACAAGTCCCATTCAGAAGACACCCAGAAATACTAAGCAGGGACTTAAAAAGAGCTCGCGAATTAGTACATTTTGGAATATGTACAGCAAATAAAATTGTTCCTCTTTTGCACACAGTTCTGCAATGGCTTGAGTACACAATGGCACTACGACAACACTATCTGAAGCTGCTCAACTCCAGAGCACACATTTAAGCAACGCTAAGCTGCCTCTTTGAGCAAATCTCTCTCTTTTACCAACGACATTTCAACGAAAGGAGCAGCAAAGGATTTCAGACACAGCCAAGAGCGAACCACCGTGAGAGCATTCGGCAATCCGGAGGTCTCTCTCAGAGCAGAGCGTTGATTTTTCCCGTGTGCCTGCTACCCTCCAACACAACTTTTGCCATTCAAAGCCCCGTCGAGCGGCACTGCGGGCAGGCTCCTGCGGCCGCGGGAGGACAGCAGGACACCGGGTTTGGGTGGCGCGGCGCTCCGCGGCGGAGAGAGGGCCGCGCCACCTCCGCCCCGCCGGCGGGCAGGGAGGGCGCGCCGCGGCCGCC
>VZRZ01002180.1:973643-1029527 GCA_013398175.1 Climacteris rufus | reverse complement strand
CATCCCCAACCCCGCTGCGCTCTGCGAGGCTCCGCCGTGTCGGGGTCGGCGGCGTCCCCGCGCACAGGCTACGCTGGGACGAACCGAGGGGATTCCCACCGGCTGCGGAGCGGAGATGCGCCCCGCGGAAAGAAAGCTACGGGACGCCTCTCCGCCACAGGGGCTGAAGCACACAGGCGGCGGCTCGGCCCAGAGGGGCCCGGGATGATGAGACCGCCGAATCGAGGCCCTTGCCAGAGCTCAGGACAAAAGCCTTGGCCTGGGGCATCTCAGAGATTCGGACCACCTCCTGAGTGCGGGTGGTATGCAGCCCTCCTGTCAGCTAGAGGAAATTATAAATAACTGGATTTCAGTTGATAGAACAGCGATGAAAATGGTAAAACAGTGATTCTAAAAAAACCCAGCCTCACTACCCCAACGGAAGTCTGCCAGCAATCCCGTCACTATTGTCCCTCCATTGGTGTTATATTTTATATCTGCTTGTGGCAGATTCTGAGAAAAAATTCCCGGAATAGCACAAGCCTTGCCGAATTTCAGCTGTGCTTGGGACACGTGTTCATTTTGCCATAGTTGCGGCACAGCTACAGCTCCACTGAATTCGTGAGTTCGTAGCAACTATCAGCAGGCGAACCGGGAGGCCTTGATCTGTTCAGTGTTGTCTGCAAAAATCAGCTTCATTACCCGGTATGCAACAAGCCAATAATTACACACTCAAGGGTGACGTTGATTATTTACTTCCAAGTTGCATAAGCTTGGGTGCTCAGTGATATTCCACAAATCAAGCACAGCAAGTATCAAAACTTCTTGCTATTTTTTACATTTTAGCAAACAAAGGAATTAGTGTTTATTGGCTACAAGTTGCATAGTTCTCTTAATAATTAATATTTATCTTCTATTGGTTAATTACTCTCTCATTTCCTGTGCTAATTAGTCCGCATGCTCAGTCTTGTGAGTTGGTGGATTTCTTGGGTCCGTGAGCCATGAGTCAGTGGTCGTGATCTCCCTCTGCTGGAATTACTTTTTATCCAGTTGGAACCGATTTCAGCAGAATTGCTGAGTTGGGTTTATTAGTTTCTTCCTTGTTTTGGGAGTTCTGCCAACTGTTCTTGTGTCCTGTAAATTCTGCATTCTCTGTGTCCACTATCAGTGGTACATCCTTCTTCCCAAGCTTTGATAACCTCCCCTTAGGTCTGAGATCATTGAAACATGTCAGGCCCTAAACTTCAACAAGGCAATTCTACCAAAAAGTAATTTTTTTTGGTAACACATGGACATCACTGAGAGCTTGCTTATTAGCTGCTATCTGTTTCATGGATTACATATCCCTTTTTGTTGATTAGTCTTGAAAGCATACAAACATCAAAGAACATCCTTTCTTAAGAAAATTTTTACATAATTCCACATTTTGCAACAAGACTAGGAGTAAAGGGCAATGCTTTCCTTACAGAAGCCAGACTATGCAAGCATTTATTCATGGGCTTCATTTTAAGATCAGATACCTGTAAACTATAGAAGTTTTTACAGGTAGAAGTGCACCGGTGAGCAATTTTCACATTACCACGGCTCTGTCAGGTGTGGTGTGAAAAAAAGTCATAAATTCCTTTTTTTAAACACAGTTATTGTTGCAGAGGTTGGAGTAGTTTTGATTTATTCTGCTCTCTAAAGTTACTTCTGTCAAACATATGCTACTAGCCTGATGAAGAAAAGAAACAAATACCAAGGCTCTGATCTTGTCAATGCTTATATTTCCTTATGATTTCTAGAGTGCATTGAGCAGCATTTATAAAAGGAGACACCAAATTTCCCTGTGCTTCTGTGATGCTAAGCAAGCCAGGACATTGAGCATGAATAGTGCAGGTGTCCAAAAGGCTGTTACAGCCCTGGCACGGCACTTGTAATAGGGAATTTGTGTGTCAGCTGATGGTACAGAACTGTAATGGAAACAGACAGAACAGCAACAGTTTTATTCCATCACAGCATTTTCTAAGCTATTTCTAACATAACTCACAGTTAGTGATGGTCTGGTGTCCATATACACCTGCCTGTGTTTATTAAAGATTTGCATAGCAATGTATTTCCTCTCAAAATCCCAAAGTAGTTATGAAGTGATCTTAGCTCCCCTGTTTTTCACTGATCAAAAGAGACACTGCTCCTTAATCTGATCCAAAGTCTTTACAGTAACTTAAATATGCTTTTATTACAGTTTGTTCTATTTAGCGGATATTAAATTGCAAAAGATCCTTTTCAATGCTAGCTCAGACCATTCACAAAGTATCCAAAATTGATTATTTAAGGAACATTTCTAATATGATTAAAAGTAAAAGTCATCATATCATAATAGTGAAAATACTGTTGCAATGGCCATCCCTTCCCATGCAAGTTACCATGTGGCAAAACATCCTGATGATCCACCGAAGGGCTTTGGGACCAGAGCTTTTTCAGTACCTCTGATAGGTAAGACCAACAGAGATTCTTGCAGAGTCTGGAGGCTTTTGGATAAGGCTCAACATGCCAGAAGGTTTCCTACAAAGTTATTTTATTCTCATCAGGTAGAAAACAGAAAGCAAATATCCCTCTCCCAGCACACACTATATTCATCAAAGATTTCAGAATATACAGGACTTTGGACTGAGTTCAAGGTCTGTTCTGGGATCTTAATAAAGATCCACACAAGGAACCAGACAGAGACCTTTTACTGCAAATGCATTCAGGAAACTGCCTGGGCCTCTGTCAAAACTACTTAACGGAACTGAATTTTTAAATTAACCTGAAGCAGAGCATGTAATGTTGTTAGTCCTGTGTAAACAGAGATTATTTTCTTATTACAGTATTAATTCTCAGAAGTGAAGAGCAAGATTAAAAAACCAAACCTGCCTGCAATTACAGGTTAGTGCTGCAGTGCTTGTACACTAAACCACTTCTTGTCTGAATGAGTAATCCCACCAATTTTAGCTAGGATTTACACATCATACCCTAAATTAGATATGTCTAAATCAACTCAAGTGTGTATCCATAGAGCTAGAAGAAAATTTGATTCTTTTTCTTTTAGCTTTTAGTAAGTTTCTATGACCTTTCAACCTGAGGTACAATTCCCAATATGTTAGATGACATCCTAGCTCCACTGAAATTAATAGCAATTTTCAAGTTTACCTCAGTGTTATTTGAACATTCCTGTTGTACTTTAAAAATTACTTTTCTGTACAGGACAAAAGGACTTCAATGAGGTCAATTATGAATTTTCTGAACTGGGAGTTACTATATTCTTTCTCTGTAACTATTTACTCAGTCAGGGAACTAGTTTATGAGAAAAGAGTTTCAGGCTCTACTTTACTCAAGAATTACAACAAATATCTTTCCTACAGAGGTAGGACAATTACTTCTTTAAAAGATAAATTATGTCTGATTTGGGGAAAGATTCAGCATCTTCACTGTTTTCCTTGGAGCTAAGAGTATAATTTATCTTTTTAACATACCCTAGACAAAGCTGCACTGATTTGAACACAGTTTTTGCAGCTGCCTTTAGCGACAATCTTTCAACTTGCACCTTCGCAGTACTGCAAATTTTAAACATCAATGAATTTGCACCTTTAAAATGTTTAGGCAAACTTAAAATGAATACTTTTCCTGTAGGCTTTTTCACATTTGATTTCTGTTTTGTGAGCCTTTCAGGCTCAGATCTCATTGCTGTAAGGGGACTAAAGCAAGTTACCACTTCTCAATTAAAAAAAAAAAAAAATTACATTATAGGAAAAAAATGTGTATAGTACATACTTAGTTTCTATTTTTAGCATACTTACAACTTTTAATTAATTGCATGCTTTTTTTATAACTGCTGTGGTGCTACATTGAAGTTGCATTCATATTAGGAGTTTATAGAAATTCCTAAGATTCAGGGCACTAAACCCAGAAGCTTTCATGAACTTGTAAACCTGGTGGTAACCTAAGTTAACCTGGATAATTAACACTGCTAGAAGCAATCATAGGAGTCCTAGCTAACAGAGTAAGAGAAATGGAAATTGGTTGTTACACTTCTCAGTATCTTAAAGGTACAAAATACATCAGTTACACTAATATTAACTGATTTTATTTTTTGCTACACCTTTTTGAGACAGTGGCATTGTATTTTGCATATTTGCACTCAGGAACTTGACACACAGGAAAAAAGGACAAAAGCACCCGTTTGGTGTCCAACGTGAGGTACCTAAGACCTCACATGGCGAGGTCAGCAAAGGCTCAGCATTTTGTAGCACATTTTCCAAATACATCTTCTATTGATTTTAGCTGCAGTTGTCATTATTCAGCATTTCAAGAGTGAACTGAGTGAGGTGCCAGAAAAATAAGAAGGAAACACATGACAAGTATAAACATTTAGTCAATGTAATTTACAGAACCTCCATTAAACACTTTGTAGCACAAGCAGGACTTGACTCTGGTTAACTTAGACACATTCAGTTGTATTACTCAAGAGATTTCTTTCTTTTCTTGTAGTGTTCTCACACATTTGCTACATGTATTTAAAAATGTGTGTGTGTGTGTATACACACACATACATGTATCCATATATGCCTGCATGTGTGTTTATGTGCCAAGTGAGATAGGGCAATATGCACAATAGTTGCTTTGGCTGCACAGCCCCGATTTAACTCAAAATTCAGTATGCTCAGCGAAAAATATGATCATGTCATTAAATCTTTTTCATGATGAACAATGGGGCCAAAGTAGAGTTGAACTTTGTATTTTGGATACGTGGATCAGTAATCTGGAAGTCTTTATTTTCACGTAATTCTTTCCTCCTTTATTAAAAAGTAACACTGCTATTTTTAAGGAATGCTAAGATCTGATATTGCAGCTGATCTCTTTGAAAGAACTGTAACCTTTCCCATCCTTACACAGGAAACTACCACTTCTTGGTGACAGATCACCAAGTAATCACCACCTACCTGCTCACTGCCAGAGTAATGGAACTGCCTGAAGGTTTTTTTCACATTTCTGCAACAATTATAATGAAATTCGTGGTGGCTTGGGGAAAGGTCCAGATCCAACCTCAAATATTTGGATTAGGCTTCCCTAGAAGTCCTCCAGATCACTTGCCACTTTCCATTTCCTCAGGATGCATTACCCAGTGCTGCAGTCCCGGCCCTATAATATAGGAGACCCATTGCCTCAACATCTGTTCCTGTTGCCTTAATATGGGGCACCATCACCTTAATGTGGCTCACTGTCACCTCAGCCTGGGGCACTGTTCACTCGGCCTGGGTCACCCTCCACTCCGTATGGGCTGCCAGCACATAAATCAGGAGTGCCATCATCCCAGCCTGGGGCAGTACCATTGCAGTCTGGAGCACCATCAACTCGATATGGGGCACTGTTACTCCAATACCGAAAACCTTCATCTCAGCATGGAGCCTCATTGCCTTAACCTGGGGCACCATAACCTCAACCCATGTTTCTGTCACCTCACCCTGTAGCCCCATGATCACGATCTGGGGGCAATCACCTCAACTAGCAGCACTATTTCGTCAGCTTGGGGCTCCATTGTGTCAGTCTGGGGACTGTCACTTCAATTAGGACCACTATCACCTCAGGACCCCATTACTAACCTGCAGCATACCATTGTCTCAACCCAGAGCCCCATCGCCTGAGCTTGGGGCACAATCACCTCATCCCACAGCTCCATCACCTCAGCCTGGAGCAACACCATGTCAGACTGAGGCACCGTTCCCTCAACCTGAAGCCCCATCCCTTCAGCCTGCAGCCACAGAGCCACAACCTGGGGACTGTCACCCCAACATGAGGCACAATCACCTCGGCTTGGGGCCCCACGGTCTTAGCAAGAGTCACAGATCTCTGCCCCGTTCCCCCAGAGCAAAGAAGGTGAGGGAGTGAAGAGAGTGACTGATGTCTGTATCAGAAATAGTTGGCCAGCAGGACTAGGAAAGTGATTCTTCCCCTGTACTTGGCACTGGTGAGGCCACACCCCAAGTACTTTGTGCAGTTCTGGACCTCTCAATTCAGGTAGGACACTGAGGTGCTGGAGCAAGTCCAGAGAAGGGAAATGAAGCTGGTGAAGGGTCTGGAGCACAAGTCCTAAGAGAAGCAGCTGAGGGAGCTGGGGTTGTTAAGCCTGGAAAAGAGGAGGCTAAGGGGAGTCCTTGTCACTCTCTACAGCTACTTGAAAGGAACTTGTAGCAAGGTGGGAATCAGCCTTTTCTCCCAGGCAGCCAGCGACAGGATCAAAAGACACAGTCTTAAGCTGTGCCAGGGGAGGCTTAGGTTGGACATTAGGAGGAATTTCTTCACAGAATTGGTTGTCAAGCATTGGAACAGGCTGCCCAGCGAGGTGGTGGAGTCACGGTCCTGGAGGTGTTTAAGGAAAGACTGGACGCGGCACTTAGTGCCGTCTAGCTGACACGGTGGTGTGTTCGGTCATAGGTTGGAGTCAATGATCCCAGAGGTCTCTTCCCACCTAATTGATTCCGTGGCTCTGTAGAGAGCCGGTGCCTGAGGGCACCTCCCACCGGGCGGTCCCAGCGCCCGCTCCCTTCCCGCCCCGCTCAGGCACCGCCTCTCCCCGCCCGGCGGGGCTGCGCAGGAGCGGGGCGGCAGCGAGGGCGCGGCCTGGGCGCTGCGCAGCGCCCGCCTCTCCTGCTCTCTGCTCTCTCTCTCTCCTCCTGTGCCTGTGAGTATCCGCCCGGCTGCCTGCGCGGTTACCACAACAAAGCCGGGAGAAGGGGGGACCGGGGGGACGCGGCGGCGGCCGCTGCTGCTGCTGCCTCCTCCCGGGGGCTGCCAGCCCGGCGGTGGGGCCTGCGGTGCCTCCTCCCCACGGAAGGTGCCTGGAGGGCGGTTGGGGGCGGTTGGGAACGACGGGCATGTTCCTCCCCCGTCTGCGGCATTTTTTTCCCGAAACAAGGTGGGAGACATGTTTTATTCGTGTGTACATGTGTATTATTTTTAAGCATTGTATAATGCTTGAAATTATTTTGTTTTAATTAGCTGTCTTCCTACTCGCGCCCCTGCCTGAGCGACGCGCACGTAGGTGTCCCCGAGCGCGTCGTGCGCGCTGCCTTTGCGGGGCTGGGGCTGGCTGCGCTGCCAGAGTTTGGTCATGCCGCCCTGCGACGTGGGTCGCGCCCCACATCAGTGCTATGCCTGCCCGCCTCGCTCCGCGGGGAGATTGGAAAAGAGGTGGGCGATCCCCTTCTGAGGCACCGGCCCTCGTTGTCGCCGTAGTCGTCGGCTTTGGGAGCGAGTTACAGTGTCGTGTGTGCTATCCTTAAAGTTACCGGACTGCGAGAGACACGTTGCGGTCATGCCCAAATAGAGTTCAGAATAATGTTTTGATTGGGTTTAATTAGTAGGAATTAAGTCGCCTGGAATGATCATTGTAAACAGCTTGCCTCAAGTGTGTTAAATCATCACAAGAGTCACGTTTCCATGCTTTCCTCAGGACAGTCTTGTAACTCCCCTTGCCCTGCTCAGGGCTGTGTTCTACACTAGCAGTTCCCAAGGTGAGGCTGTAGTTTGGAAAAATAACCAGCCATCAAATCTCTCGGCCCCTGTAGATTAGGGTGGAACTCACAAAAGAGGTAACTGAAACCTGGGCCCCTGCAGCAGACCAGAGTACTGTATTCATTCGAAAGAGACACAATGAGATGGTACAACAAAATGTAATACACCTTGTGTTTGTCAAACATTGGGTTTTTTCCTGGGGTTTTCACAGCACATTATGGAAACTGGCATTTTAAAATGTAGTTCAGCATGGCTTATGGCACAACTTTAAAGTCATTTAAAGTAATCAGTAATTTAAAATGTAAAGTCGTTTAAAGTCATATAACCTTTATGCCTGGCTGAAGTTTTTCCTTTACAGTTGTACTAAACACAGTACTTTTCAAAAACTGGTTTAATTATAGTATGCAAATACTTGCACTTATATATCCCTACTATAAAAAAGAAATTATTAAAAAAAATCTAGTGTTTGGGTATGTATATTTTTTAAATTGTGTGGTTATAATTTCTGTGCAACATTCACAAAAACACCAGGACAACGTTGTGGGATTGAATGAATGTAACAGAAATAGCAGTGCTAAATTTCTTTTGTATCCCTGCTTTTGTCTGTAATGGGGTGGTCAATACAGAGCAGGGAGTACATTGTACGTGTTTTTGTTTCTATGAAAAAAATAGTTAATCTCTCTTGGATAAAAAGTGGTTGCTGGAGTTGTCAATGGAGAGACAGCAAAGTTCCACACCATTAAATTCTTAAGAGGAGTTATTTGAAGACTGAAATGAAGTTGTCATTGCTAGAAAATAAGTAAGCTAAAGAATGTGTTTGTGAAATCATTGACATGTTAAAATGTAGTTGTCAGAGCTTTGTGCTCTGCTTTTGGAATGCTTCAAGCTCTCCCAACGCTTTTTCCTGGTATTTTTTCTTTTGTAGTGCATATGTTGCTCTTTTGATTTTTCTCAACCTAGATAATGCTTATAATGGTTTGGAATAGAAACCAGAGAAAAGGACAAGTAATTTGGGGACATTCTGTTCCTTTTCTTGGAATTTAAAACTTTTATGACCTACTGGGATTTTTGTTTTGGTTTTGTCCTTGCCCATGTTTAGAAGGGCATTCAGAGGCGTTCATTTGTTTCTTGGTAACATTTATATGGGCTCAGGGGGCCATTAGAACTGTGGAGCCTGTTGAGGCTTTGAATGCAATTGGCCAATCCCTTGAAAGGGTGGACCCAGGAACACGTAAAAGCACAACATTTGCAGGATGGGTGGCATATGGTTGTCTGTGGCATAGATTCCAAGATCATGTACAAGCTTTTTAAAGCCTGCCCATTTGGATGACATAATATTATACCTGAAGCTTAGATGTAAGATCCTGAAAGTGAGCAGGATCCTAGATGAGCCTAGGTACTCCCTAGATTGGCAGGAAATAGGCAGACTGTTATTATGAAGGCTGTACCTTACTGCTTCCACCAGTGCTGTCATTCTTTGCTTCCTGATGCTCCGTGTGACCATAATGGTCTAAAACATGAGCTATGTTCCTTGGCTGAGTTCTTTTCCATCCAGCAATTTCAACTGATGTTTAAGTCACAATGCAGTGATGAATATTTGTCATTCTCAAAGTGTTTCATTGTAATAATAAGCACTGGAACTCCAGGAAACCTGTACTACGTTGAATTTAATACAGCGCTGTGTTTCAGCATCTTGCCTGCTTTTCCATACTTGATATTTTCCCATCTGAAGAAGCAAACAAGTCACAAAAATATAATGTGAGATTATCTCAAGAGGCTTTTACCTTATTTGCCCCTTACATGCATTCTGAGGAAACAGCAATATATTTAGACTCTTCCTAAGTGGTATTTGTTGAAGCTGCTCTTTGAATACTGATTTAGTGACTGAATTTCTATGCTTTCTCTAGCTCGTCTGTACCAGGCAGTGCTTGTTCATCTTATATAAAAATATATTCACTGACAATTAAGAATTGCATTTTATTTTCAGTGGTTGTGGTCAATGTAAGTGTTATATCTGTAAAACTGTATGTGTATGTTGTAAACTGTGATAATAGGCACATCTTGTGATGGAGTGCCTTATGAAGGAAATTTTTCCAGAAACTCAGTTCTACTTGATGTGTGTGGAAGCACATCTATGCAAACAGTTGAAAGAAATGCTGATGACACACCTATTTGTCTAGTCGGGTCACTAAGCACAGTAAATCTATAAAGTTAGAAGCACGAAAACACTTCTAGTTCAGTGGGCATTTCTGTTGTGGGAGACAGTTCATGTGTTCTGCCACTTGGTAGAGGTGGCCTGATATTCAGAGATGTGCTGTGATTTATCTGCTACTGGACTCCATTAATAATTTGTGAAGTGATGTACTTGATTCCTTTATGGTCCTGCCATCTGTTTCAGAACTGGCAAATGTAACTCCAGCCTTTTTGTGGCAGATATGCTGACGTTTAAGAGCAATAAGAGCAATTTTTTTCCTTTTTCTTGCATGCGGTTTTGGACTGCTGTGCCAGACTCTTCCCCTTCAGCTGTGGATGACCTGCTTGAATACATGTTGCCCCAAAATTTAAATCTTTATATTGGGCAGAAATACTCTTCATAGATATGTACTAGTATAGAAGGAGTGGGAAAACTAAGCTTTGCTCTTTACTTTGCTCTTCACCGCCTATACCTGGCAGTAGAATCTGTCCTTTTCTGAGCTTTTTGTACCTGTTCTGTGTTATCAAATGACTCTGGCTGTGGGTCACTTTTGGAAAAGGTCAGTGCCAGTTTCCCCCTAGCAGCTTGCTGCCTTTTAGTCTCTGAGGTAGCAGGAGGTGGGACGCTTGCAGGCAGTGAGAAACTGTGTATGGCGGCAGCCCCATCAGGCTTTGATGTGGGTGGTGTCACTTATGCTTGTGGAACTGGAGGGTCTTCCAGGAGATGCTGCTACTTTTATCACCAACATATAAGTAGTTGTATTTATTTTTTATTGTAATTGTAAGCTACTTCTTTTTTTCCTGGGTTTAGAGGGTTTGCCAGCCATTTTCTTGGCATTCTCAGCAATGGGGGAGTAGCCATGGCCTGTTTAGACAGACCTGATGGCCATCATCACTCCCATCATTTAACCTCAGTATTCTCTGACCCAGCCTTTCTGCTCAAGAGGTCACAAGGTGACCTTTGCTGAAGAGCCTGAGGAACAAATATGTAACGTGTTTGTATGAGTGGAGTCCTAGAGCTACAGATACACACCTCTCAGCATAATATTTTCCAGCTTTTACACAGTAGGGAAGTGGCTTATTTTTGGCTCAAGAGGAACTGTTTTTCCTCCCTCCACCCTCTATTTTTTTTCCTTCTGTTTCCACCTGTTCTTTCCCCTCCCCACCTTGTACATTAACTTGAAAGCCTTTGCCCTGCAGTTATCTGGGGCTCTTTGGTGGTCTTGTGCTTTAATTTGCTCTAACCAATGATGGCAATTGACTGTTCCAGGATTTTCTAGTGCCCGTTGGCTGAACTGAATTCTCATTTGCAAGAGCCAGTTGATTCAGGACTTTCTGTTGCAAGTCTTTTAAAAAGACTCAAGAATACTTTGGAGCATCTCCAGTGAGCCTACCTCTGTTTGAGAAAGTACTGCTGTTCTGAGGGCTAATCTCTCATAGATTTGGGAATTAATGAACTGTGTTTTAGAGCATACAGGGGAAAATTTTTCCATTGTATTCAGCAGAGACAACCAGGACTAAAAAGCAAACCAAAACAAACAATGGTCATAAAATCCCCACACAACAAAAAGCAGAGTAGTAGGGGCAGCAATGATGTATGCTGGCCACATGGTCAGCAATGGTATATACAGACCCCATTAATTTGAAGTAGTAGGTCTTGCCTTGTTCCTCTTGTCTAGCTAGAAGAGAGAAAAAGACAGTGAAAAGCATTAGAAAGTCAGCTGAGAATCAGCCAGACAAGTGGTTTAAGATGCACTAGAAACAATGGTAGTTCTGATCTGAACTTGAATTAGGTCCTGTGAGATTTGGTCTGTGAAGGACAAACGTGGTTCCATGGTCTGTCCTCTCCACCCTCTATTTTTTTTGGTATCATGAACCAAGTCTCATCTGTCTCATGAACCAACAACAAGAGGTTTGTCATTAATCAGCAGTAATTACTTACACGTAGATTGTAATCTGAGCAGAGGGATTCACCTCCACGCAGTTATGTCTGGGCTGATCAGCAGCAACATGCTTACCCTAAATGGACAGAGACAGATTTTTCTTGTAGGTGTACCCTGAAAGGAGAGAAGCTAATAACAGTTGCAGGATGTGACATGGAAAATTCTGATTAAAGAAAAAAACCCCAATTAATTATAGCATCACAGAATGGTTTGGGTTGGAAGGGACCTTAAAGTTATCTAGTTCCAACCCCCAGTGAAGCTTGTCAAGCATTTGAGCAGATGTCCACATAGCACAAGTGTTCATCCTTGGAGTTTTTGAAAACTTGGTTGGACAAGGTTCTGAGCAAAAGTAGATCCAACTTGGAAGCTGACCCTGCTTTGAACAGTGAACTGGACTGGACAATGTCCAGAGGTTCCTTTCCAACCTAAGTTTTACTGTGATTCTAATTCCAGCTCCTGTCTACCTTGTGGTGTTCTGCAGAATAACTTGCCTGTGCCTCAACTGGCTCTTGCATCTCAGGTCCAGTGAGGAATGTATGAAGGAGCAGAGCTTGAATAGATTTATAGTGTTGCAGTTTATTCTGGGCTGAAGTTGCGAGAACTCGGGGTGTGCAGAACAGCTGTAGAAGGTATTGTGCTCTAAGCTTGGAAAATCAGAATATCCACTAAAGAGACTGGTTGTTTCATTCACTGGGAATTTCCCTTAAGGGAAGTAGTTTCCTAAGAGCCGTATTTCTACCTTTGCATACTTTGTTGGTTCTTACTAGCAAATATGAAAGCTTTAAATAAGGAGGAGATAGGTAGGGCTGAATGTGCATGGTTTGTCATACAGGTTTTAAGATTTGTGTTTTCCCATGTTTCCCCTCTTTTGAACTAATAAACCCCCAGAAGTAGTACTTTTCTCATATTAATATTTATATTACTCTCTTCTAGATGTTTTCAAATTTGTCCTTTTTGTTGAGTTGCTGGGGTTTTTTTAAGCTTCAGACAAATATGAGGAAGGGAGGGAGATGGAGCCAGGTGTAGTTCCTTTAGCATTTTCAACCTCTCCCAGATTCACCATACAAAGAGGCAATTTGGCAGTCAGCAGGTTTAAGGGGACAGGATACCCAGAGGGAAAACAATGAGAATATAGAATCAGAGGACTTTGGAGTGTCATAAAGAACATTAGTACCATTAGTAGTATAAATCTTTTATTTTATACACTTTCAATCCTAAACCAGAAGTCGCCCTATTGGAGCTAAATATAATATTACTTTGCCTCTGATACTTTACATACATGTTTTTTAATACATCCTGAGACGATGTGGGGTTTTTTTGTTGCCATAAAGATATTATTGTCTCATACTATTGCAGCCTTTGTGGTGATGTATGCACACAGTAACATCACACATTTCTGATTCAGTCCCTAGCTTGGGTACAGGGCTTTTCCACTTCTGTTAAATACCAGAATCTTATGATGTCCTGAAAGCATTTAGGACCTTCAGAAGATGCATAACATACAAACTCCGTGTGGTGTCCTGCATGCTAGGAATCTGTATGTAACCAGATAGGAAAAAAAAAAAAAAAAAAAAAAAAAAAAACCAGCTTTCCTTGGAGTGTGATAATCTGCATACTAGGAATTTTTATGTTACAAGATAAGAAAAAAAACCCAGCTGTCTTCTCTATATGAACCATCCTCTTCCTTGATTATGAAAATAGAACACTTAAAAGAAAGCTGATCACTGTTTGTACTTGAATGTTGATTTTTTCTTTTTTTCTGTGATTTATTTCAGTACTCTTGAAGGTACATGTTTCAGATGGTCTGCATTTAAAAATGTGAAAAACTGAGTGGATAACTTTAAGGTTTAACCAAGTTTGAAACACTTCAAATCTTCCACTGGGTACTTAATGTACTTCCTAAGTGTTAGTTTCTAACATTCAAAAAATGTTGTTAAAAGGCAGTATATGTTCAAACACAAACCCATATCTAAGACTGTATCCTCGTTATATAACTTTTTATGTACTACCCTGCCTTTGTAGAAGATACTTTATATTGCAGTCATGCCTAATGGCCTGTTCTTGGGCATTGTGTATGAAAGTATTTCAGGTGTTGCTGTAATTGGCAGGTTTGCAGCTGGCAGGGGAAAACCACTCAATACATCTAGTGTGGTTAAGGTCTTGATCTGTTTTTTGACATGGAGGAGGATGTCAGAATACTGCTTGTTCTTTGGGCAGTGCAGCAGCAGGCAGTGGTTGACCTGTGCAGGAGCTGTGTGGTCTTTGTCCTTGCAGTGTCCAGCTGGGAAGAATGTGGATGTGGTCTCGGTAGGAAGTCTGATGTGTGGTGTGTCAACCCCCTGACAAGAAAGTGGGGGTCCCTAAAGGCCTGACAGCCAGATTGCATGTTCCCCTTGGCTGCTTGGCCACTGCTTTCTGATCTTGAATGGGTCAAGCTTGAAGGGCTTAAAAAGTGATATAAACGAGGAAGCACTACAGTGAGGAAGATGCTTGGCTGGGGTAATGAGTGATTGTGACAGCTGCAAGAAAAATGGGGTGAGAGGTAGAGAATTATGTGGGGAGAAGTAGTAGTACAGTAAAAAAAAAAAATCTGGCAAATAATTAAGGGCCAGCCTGCTCAGTTGAGCTGATCATACTTGTGTGAGAGGGCTTCATGGCAGAAAGCCACAAAAAGCATGTGTTTTTTTGTAAATAAATACAGTGGTCATTAGAATTAGCAGCTAATGGTAAGTATTTGACTGTAATGACAGCTTTTTTGGGAGTTCAGAGCATCACCTGTTGATTCTGTATTTTAAAAATTGACAACATAGCAGAACTCTGTATTTCTCACAGAAATAAAATTACATTCTGTTGTATATAAATGGAGATGAGATTGTACTGACAGCCAATTCATTGATTTAGGCATGGTTTATCAGCAAAATTGCTTCTTCTGTATTGCATCATCTTGGTAAATTCCAACTCTATTGCAGACACTCTAGATGCATGAGTGGAATAGGATCCAAGAATACCATCTCCTTGTATATTTTCTCATTTGTTTTTCGTGGAAATGACAGAATTAATTAATCTTTAGTTTGTGAATGATTGAGTGTCAGTGAGACAAACTGACCTACCTGGCATGTCGGTTTCAAATTAAGATGAAGGCTAAAGCTGTTAGGGACTTGTGCCAGTGGAGTGGAATATGCAAAAAAAACTGAAATGACTGGTGTTACTACTGCTGCTCCTTGGACAGGGCCAGACTGCTAAACTCTCTCTCTTGTAAAGGTAACTGCTGTCTGTGAAGCAGTTATAGCTCAGTCTTCATACAAAACAGCCCACAGGCAGGTGAGCTATTCCTGAATCATGTGGAATGGGAAGATGTGTGCTCCTTGGCTGGCATTAATGGTGGAAAGGAGTGTACAAGCTTCTTGCTATCTTTAATTGCCTTTTGCCACCACTACACTGCCCATTTGTCATTGTCTTGAGTTAAATCCCAGCCTCACTTAAGAGACTGTGTTCAGAACAGAGCCATCTGAGAAGTTGTGGTGTGACCACACGTTATAGCCAATGAGATACTGTTAGTTCAGTCTCCTTTGCAGGTGTAGCATTACATAAACTAAAAATGCATGGGTGTGTGTATTACACTCAACTAAACTTTGTATTTTAAGCTATACTAGTTGGTCTGCATCCACCTGCAAACCTGTCTTTTTTCCTTAGCCCCTTATGCACTTATGTATACAACAGTGCTAACAGGATATGGAATCTGTGTTTGAGACAAGTGAAATACACCACGTGCCTACTTTTGCCAATGAGTCATAATATCTCCAGCTACAAGCTGGAGGTTCTTTAAGTAATAAAAACCTCTCATCATGGACAAGAAAGGGTTTTGGTTTAATTTTTGCACTGTACTTCCTGTATTGATTTTTTTTCATAGAATTGGCTTTGTTCAAGCTGTACATGCTAAATAAATAATTTGTGATGTGTAGTATGGGTAGTCCGTCCATTCCTTTCAGGTTTAGATTACATGAGGTAGAAAATTAAATATAAGTAATGTGCTACTCTTCTGATTGTGAGGGTTTTTTCTATTGTGCATGTTTTTATATATTAAAATGTATTATCCTTTTAGGAAGCCGCTCTAGAAAAACTTTCAAGAATTCACATGATAGTTACACACTGCAGGCTGTGCGAACTGCCTGAAGCCACGTGTCATAAGAAGTGACATGAAGGGTGAAATCAATAGCCCAGCCGAAGAGCATCTACACCAATGAACAGAGTATGGGTGAAAAACAGGGGGAGGAAGCCACTGTGCAGCAGGAAAACCATGATGTAGTTGCCATCACAGAAACGTGGTGGGATGACTTGTCATGGCAGGAGTACTGCAGTGGATGGTTGGATGGTCTCCACAGAAGGAGGGGTGGTGGGGTGGCCCTCTACATTAGGGAGTGTTTCGACTGTAGAGAACTCAAGGACAATGATGATAAGGCTGAGTGCCTGTGAGTGAGAACCAAGGGAATGTCCTACAAGGCAGACATGCTGAGGGGTGTCTCTTATAGACTACCCAGCCGGGATGAAGAGGCAGATGAAGTATTCTGTAAGCAGCAGGGTGCTCTTTCACAACGGTGAACCCCTGTTCTTGTGGCAGACTTTATCTTGCTGGATGTCTGCCTTCCCAAAAGTGTTTTACTCCTTTGTTTTTTTTGTCTTTGAAGATGTAGGTGCTTTAGAGAGCAATCTTTGTGGTACTGAAATTTGACCTCTGCTTCTATTGCTTAATAGTGTTTTCAGCTTTATACAACATCTAACCATATTAAGTCTCTTTTCAGTTCTTTGGCTTTGTGACTCTTAAAACCACAGGAGGTTCCGGACTTTCTGTTTTTAAGTTTTATGTTGTGCTTTTTGGATTTGGAGTGCGTATTTTCAATTTCTCTAAACCAGTATTATTTGAGAAGTGGCAAAATATCTGAGTGACATTTAAAAATTCTGTATTTTGGAGTCAGTTTTAGCTAGAATCTTTCCTGGAAATTCCTTTTTTCACCTTTGTTTGCCATGGCAACAAACTATGTGTGGTTTAAGGGAGACCATCCAGCTTGTAAAATATTCTGGTTCTCCAGCCTTGTATCTCCAGTTGCTTCCGCTGTCTTTATATTTGGTTTCCTTGGATTTAAAGAATGTTACATATTTATTGTTTGTAGCTTACAAAATTTATGTAAAATCTGTTGTAAAGAGTAGGAGAAAAGTGCTTCTGGCTAGATGGGACTGATAGTCTTGATACTGGCTAATTTTGTTTGGTTGTGGGGTGTTTTGATTTTTTTATTTTAACTCTTTATATATATACTACAAATGAGTGGAAGCTTTCGTATCCTCCTGCCAGAGGCCTAAGATTGAACACCATATAATTCTGCAAGAAGTATGACATAATAGGAGCAGATTTGTAGAGCATAACAGCACTGAGCTCCTGATAGCCCCAGTATTATGTATTTGGGCTAGCCATAATCTTGTCCCATGGACTGAATGGTGACTGCTGGTTTAAGTGCACTGGTTTCATACGTGGATTGTACTTCTTAAAGCCTAGGTTCATCTGAAAGAATTAAATTTTCTTACTGTACTGTGGAATGGGAGTTACAGAGGACTGTCGTGAAAAGCAGGCTCCTTATCCAAACTAAAACATGAACATTGACACACCCTACATCTATCACAATTTAACCTACAGAGCTATGGATTTTTCAATGTAAATTGAACTTGTTCCTACTTTTAAGTGCTGAAAATCTGCAGTGTGAATGGGGGTGTCAGCCAAGATGGTGACTGCCATATACAAACAAGGTTTTCAATAAAAAATTCTCATTTTTAGAGCTCATTAGTGGCTCTAGCTTAAAAATGGCTCTGGTTTAAAGGGACAAAATAAGTGCTTGTTTGTAATAGTTAAGATTTTTTAGCCACTAACAGTGTTTGACAAATTTGCTTAAAAGAAGTAGTTTTGAAATTGTGATGGGTTTTGTTGGATTAAAGTAAAGCTTTCTGGTCTAACACATAAGCTGTATGCAGTAAGGTGGCACTGAATTTTTTCCCTGAACTCACTATGGAATTACCTCTAGCAACTTAATGTAATTAACTGCAGAATTATAAATTACTAGAGCTAAAAGAGTGAAGAGCAAAACTATTAAAAAGTATATAGCAAAACTATAAGAGTATACTTGGATCTGTTCTTATGTAAATCTTTGGAAATGTTTTTTGATGCTTGCAGGTGGCACTTTGTATTTCATTATGGACCGTTTTGAAGATATATCAGATGGTGAAGTGGATCATGCTTTCTTTGACAGTGACTTTGAGGAAGAGAAAAAGAAAACTGAAGAAAATGGTGAATATATAGAGAAAGGAAGTACCAAGACAGCTCTTGCAGACACTGATTTGGTTTCTAATTCAAAGGATGCAAAGTTTTGTGAGGAGGAAGGTGAAGAAAAGCAGATAGATTTGCAAAAGGATCAGTCCCTAGAAAATAGCATAGATCATATTGAAGATACTCCATCTTTGAAAGTTTCTCCAGTTGCAGAGAATGCAGGTACATCTGGAGCAATGCCTGCAGTAAACAGAGAAACACAGGAGAATGTTCCTGCTGGAATTCCCAAAATAGTTAAAGAAGGTGAAGAAGATTATTTTACAGATGAAGAAGATAGTAGTGATGATGGCAGAAAACAGAAGGTTAGACCAAAGTCAGCTAAGCAACCAAACAACATAAAAAAGGCTAGCAAAAAATATACTATCAGCTCCTCCTCTTCTTCTTCCTCCTCCTCATCCTCCTCCTCATCCTCCTC
The DNA here is from genome assembly GCA_013398175.1 of Climacteris rufus. Classification (NCBI taxonomy): domain Eukaryota; kingdom Metazoa; phylum Chordata; class Aves; order Passeriformes; family Climacteridae; genus Climacteris; species Climacteris rufus. The sequence goes on along the minus strand of VZRZ01002180.1, from coordinate 1,011,094 downwards.
AAGCTCAGATACAGATTGTTCTGATACAGATTCTGATAGCTGTTTATCAGATTCATCTCATTCTTCCCCAAAGAGGAATGCTTGTAGAAATGCTCTTCTGTCTCCAAAACAAAAATTCAAGTCAGCAATGAAATCAGTAGAAGGAAAACCAAAGCTTGGTGATGACTTGGAGGAGTCTGAAGACACAGTGACTGATGTAACACCTCTGTCAACTCCAGACATCAGTCCTATCCAGTCTTTTGAACTTGTAGCATCAAATGACAAGAAACTAAAAGTAAAGAGACAGGAAAATGTGAACCAAGAATTATATGGTAATTTTGAGAATTTAAGTACAACACAGAATTTGCGAAACCTATGGGGCTGGGAAATCCAATCTTATCTTTGTGTTTCTTTCATTAGATTCCGAGTTTGATCGCAGGTATAGTCGAAAAGTCTTGCATGATGCCATGGACCTGAATCAACTTCTGAAAGGTGATTTTTAAATTTTCTTTTTACAAAATACAACATCTGAACGTTGTTGAGAACAGTGGAGTTCTAATAGAAGAGAATGAGCTTTTAATGTGCCATGTGTATTTTTAAAACTGGTTGGTGTTGAAGTGGTGTTGCTATAATTATTTGAATTCTTCTCTATGTAATAGTACTGATTCTGCAGTAGAGAGAAGCAGCATATGTATGTGTTGGTTTGCATATACCTAGGAGTAAGATATACAGATGGGGTGAATCTAAAAAAGATTTGATATATTAACAAGTTGAATAATAAAACTGCACATGCATTTTGAGGTGTACTGGATTATGGCGCAATTTAATACTTAAATTAAAATACCAACCTTTCTGTTGAAAGGCTGGATTATCAACCTCCAAAGACAGTACAAAATTTCATTGCATGCTAAATGGTATTAATATATTTAAACTTCTAGTATCTTTTAGTTAATTAAAGAGAAGTATTTGAAATTCTTTTCTGAACTAGGTGTCTGCCTTCTAAAATACCATAGGTTGAGTAAGGGTATTTTAAAAAGAAATATAACAGATAATCTTTACTAAAATTCAAATGGTTGCTTCTGGCCAGTAGACTTTATAAATCTTGATAATGCCATAATAAAGCCTAAGAGAAACTTGGAATCTCCTTCCCTGCATTCATTGCAAATCTTCATTATATGGGTTGGGAATGCCCTGGATGACCTCATGTGCATATTTTAAGGTCTACACGGTGCTTTTGCATTTGTTTTAAAGGCCCAGAGTTTTCAATACTAAAATCTGTGGAATAAAAGAGGCTTGAGTCAAGAAATCTGCTGATCTCAGGTGGGAAAAGCCTCTTGCAGTTTAAGTGTGGTACATTCCAAGCTAGGTTTGCTGTATTGAAGTAAGCTTGGCATGACTAAAACTGCATGTGTTGTGTTTCTTCACTTTGCACCTTGTCAGACTGAGCTTCTAGTGAATAAGGATTCAAAATGTATTGTATATATGGTTTAACTTTCCAGTAAGTAAAAAATGAGCCTTTTACTTGTATGGAAATTCTTCTGATAGTAAGAAAAGCAGCTCTAGCCATCAACAAAGGTAGAGCTTATTCTCATCTCTGACAGTCCTTGTGCTTCAGCCACTCTTTCATACTAGAAAAGACTTCAACCATGATGTCAGAATGTGATGTCAGAAGACTTGTTGCTGGGCAATTGAAATTATGGTGTCCTACATCTTTATTTGTTCCCTGTTAGCAAGAAGCTGTTTAATAACTGGTGATTACCAACAGATTCATCTCATCCCTAAACAAATGGGTATTATAGCTCAGAGTAGGTATTCTCAGAGATGAGTCTCTGTTGGGGAGAGGAACTTTTTTTCTCAAACCTGAAAACCAATTCTAAATAACAATAATAAAGATAGAGTAATGAGAAGTAGAATTTATATAGTCTGGCAGCTAGTGTTCCTGATTAACTTGTGTATTACTCCCAAGCGCCTCTCTAAATTGGCAAGCACGACATAGCTTAATTAGTTTGGGCATTTTGAAGTTTAAATGGAGCAGGATTATTAATGGTGGAAAGTAACTAGTCTGGGAAAATATAAGCGAATCTTACTCTGAGTTATTGCTTCCAGACTTTTTTTTTGTACTTGTTAGCGGGAAAAAAAAGTGCAAATCACTTTCCCTCGCCCCCCAGTCCCCATTAAATGTTCATCAGAACAGCATAGACGTGAACATTGCTTCGAAGTGAGAACACTGTAATCCCAGACCTGAGTGCATGAAAGAGTATTTAAATAATCGTGATTTGGTTTTAAAATATAATATTCTTCCATTAATTTATACTGATAAAGCGTTTTATTTAATTTTTTTGTCAAATATGCCTGTAAAATGCTGGACCTAAGCATTTACAGGAGTTACACAAGTTTAATTTCCCACAGTACCCAGAAACTTGCATAATTTTTATGAGATCTGTTACTGTTTTGCTTCTGGGGGGCATGCAGTACTTAATTTTGTATGATTGTTCACATTATCAGTGGGAAGACTAGAATTTCTTGTATTAAAAGAAAAATTGCAAGAACAAAAAAAGGAAAGAAATCTGTTTGACATGCATGGTGTTCAAAGAACAAGTTTTGGACTAGCACAAGAGTCTGGTTATTAGGCAGCAAGGTGGTTTGTGTATCTTAAGGCAGAATTAATTTGGAGCATTAAGAAACTGTTGCAAGTTAAATTTAGAAGTAGCTGAAATAATTTTTCCTTTATATGTCCCTGATACATATTTGTGTTCATATTGAAAACTATTCATTTTTAAGCATTTAAAAAAATTGTATGTAGACAAAAAAAAATTATCATGCCTTTACAACTCCTAAAGTTATGCTTGTTCTTGACAGAAGCCAAATTTTCAGTTATGCATTTTTTAATAAGCTAAAATCTCAAAAATAACACCATTCTAGTTGAAAATCTCATAGTCTCCATGCTGTGTATTACACTTTGATTGTTTTTTACATGGGTGTTACTGATAACAGGTGGGATTATAATTTTTTGGATAGAAATGCAGTTTTTCAGTTGTTTCATGATGCTATATAGATTTTTGAATGTAATTCTTTTGTGATTCGATGATGTTTGCGCTTTGCTATAAACTTTGGAGATATTTCAGAAAATTAATACCTAGAAGCAGTATTCTAATGATAATAAATAATAATAAAATATGTCAGTTATTTCCTCTGCTGTATACTTGAGTAATCTGAACACAAAAAGAGCACTAAGTGTGGCAATGCAAAGAAATAAATTGTAAAAGGTTGTTGTTGAAAGTAATTTCGTAATCATGTTAGGAAGCTGGGAATAAAATAAATTGGAAAAATTTCTGATGTTATTTTGCTTGATCCTATGTCTTGATTATTGTGCAGATAAAGAGATGGGTTAAGTACATGAGTGTGAACTAAGCACTCATTCATCTCAACCCCAGTCTGCTACAGACTTACTCTCTGTTTTTAGATGAGTCTCTTGATTTCTGTAATTCAGAACAGAGTTGTCTGTTAAAATTACTCTGTATCTCTTTAAATTTTTGTGTGGTATCAATAGTGGGATAGCACAAGGTATATACAGTGCTAAAGAATTTAGTACCTTGTGTTTTCTTCTCTGTAAAATGGGGTTGATACCTGCTTATTTTACAGAAGTGTCTGTGAGAATTAGTCTGTAAATCCATGGTATTAGCTATTATTAACTTGAGGAGGTGGTGTGATGGGATAAGTAGGGCAATTGACCACAGACTGAAGACCAGTTCTATCCTTGAAGCTCTCACTGACCTCTGTGCTGATAAATCTTTTTGCCTCTTCTATGCCTTAGATTTTTAGTATAGTCAGAACTCCCTCTGTGACAAGCTCTGTAATATAAATATCATTATTATGAAAATAAAAGTTCTGTGTTTCTGAATAAACTCTATTGTATAAAATTAAATAGCAGCCTCAGCTGCACAAGTAGTAATCACTTCAACTTTTTTTTCCTCGTACAATTTGTCACTCAGGAAATAGGACTAGTTTTTGATAACTGAAATTTTGTCTTCTCTAGGCTTGTTTTATCTGTGTGCTCATTCATGCTGAACTGGTATATTTGTAGAAAAGCTGCTAAGCAGTATCTAAGTTTAAAGTAGACTCTGCAATATATATCTACCCAAGCTGTACAGTTGAACTAAACATCCATAGCTTTCCTACTGAATTAGTTTGTATATTCAGAGTTTGAACTAATTTTGTATGTGTATTCATATGCTTTGTTTTCACAGGTCTAAAAACTCATGTTGAGGTAGACAAGCAATTATCAGCTTATTCTTATATTTAGAGTTTGAAAACAGATTGAAAATCTGTGAGGTTATGGAGAGTCTCAAACTTCCCCAACATCTGTGAGAAAATGTGTAATTATGGGGAAAAAAAAGTCCAGCACCTCTAAAAGATCTGTTGTTTTTCTTATTATTAAGAGATAGATAGCAGCCCTATTTAAGCATATTTAAATAGGGAAAATTTCTACCTTAAAAGGACATTCTCCTTTTCTTAAAAAAAAAAAAAATCATGAATTATCCAAAATCCCTTTTAAAGAGCTCTGTGCCATGAAATAATGGATGTCCTAGGAAGTACTTGTTTAGAGATACCACAGGGAAATAGTTTCAATCTTAAGCTACTAGGTACTGATGAAGAACTGTGATTTATTTAACCCTTTTGTATTTTTCAAATGGGTTGCACATGTGGTAGGGTAGCAGTATAAAATAAAACATCAGTCAAGTGTAAGCATTGAAGCAATTTATATTGGGATTGCAAAAGACACAGTGAGATATGCATGATTTTAATTTTAGCCCTAGTGCTGTTAGGAAGGCCATATTGTCCTGTCCTAATGCATTTGACTTGCTAATTATAAGGTTTGGCCTTTCTCATTCTGCGAGGTTGTTTCAATGCTTAGAAATTGAAAGAAATAAACAGCTTATTTATTGCATTAAAAAAGTCAGGTATCTCTCCATGGAAACCAACTTTCATAGAAGTCCTGTGAATACCAGGGAATTTTCTTTTCCTGTTTACCAGTAAATTGAGAAGTAGACTGCACACTGTGCAAGTCTCTATGCAAATGCTGCTGCTTATTTATCACCTCCCCCAAACTGTATTTGTGGTCTGACTGACAATGAAAGTCAGTAGGGGTTTAGTTAAATTGCTTACTACCCACTGATAGAGTATGAATATGATCAGTACATCATATTTAATTGTTCCAAGACTTGCAGACTCTTTAGAACCTTAAATCATAACCTTAAACTGTAATGTTATCTCATGTTGTCAGTGGCCACTGCAAAAATAGTCAGGTAAACCACTCAAACTCGTAGGCTTTGTGATTAAAGAGTAGTGTGGGTGCATTGTTGAATAAGTCATTGAAATAAATATGGAACTCAGACGCCTGTGTTATATAACATGAACCGTGCCTGCAATATTTAATAGCATTTGGAATCTTGGTTATCTTTTGTTTATTGATGGTGAATGGTCCCTGGTTTTGTGGGCATGTGCTGACCTCACTTAGACATCTGTCTTTGCCATGAAAGCAATGTTGTTGCCAGTGAGTTGTGAAGTGCATTCAGTGCATATTGGATGTTCATTCCTGCTGGGGATTGCCTAATTTTCTGTCACAGTAAGTGTGTGGAGAATAGGAATATGATGGTGTATAAATGGTGCTCTGCACAGGCAGGTTGGACAGATTTTCAGCCAGGTAACTGTGAAAGTAGTGGCAACTATTAACTGCTGATTTGAAGTTCAGGGGTCAGAAGCCTTTTTCTGAACCATGGTAAGAATGTCACCTCTGCGTCAGAAAGACCTACAGAAGTTTTTCCCCATTGCTTTCTAGATTGCTTCTGTGATTTATTTGAGCATCCTTTAAGGAGGAGTGATTTCTTCTGCTTGTTCTGTTAGGAACAAGCACACTGTAGTATTAGTGATGCTCTTTCATTAAAATGACACAGTATGCATTCTGTTGTCTGTCTTTTTTCTACTAAACTCTAGACTCTCCTGTCACACAGTTCTTATGGAGATCAGTGTTTCATTTGTGTGGTTTAAAAAAGATTATGGACAGGGTTCACTTAGTTATGGTTTGCTTTGTAGTAGTGTTTGAAGCTTAAATTCTTCCTTAACATAGATCTTAACTAAGGAAAACACAACTCTAATTTATTAACTTAACAACTTGAAGAAAAACAAACTGACTACTTTTACTGTTACCTGATCCGGTGTTTTGGTGTATTGCAGCAGTGTTGCTGCAAAGAGCTGGTTGTGAAATTTCAAATGTGGTCCTTGGGTCACACAGAAGGCTAATAATAAAAAGGTCATTTGAGGAACTGAAGAAACTAGTGAGGAACTGGAGAGTTTTAGGTTGATATTTTCATTCCATCCCCTTGAAAAAGAACTTGCTGCTGCATGTGTTGTATTGGGTCTGAACTTCTGGTGCAAAATTAATGATTCTTGCGTAATTCAACAATTTATCAAGAAATTACTTACTAGGTTTTGGCAGTCCTCTGCTAAGGCTTCACTGAATAACTTCACAGCAGAACATTTGTGGTGTTCTTAATTCTTTCTCTGTATTAACGTATTTCTATTGAGTTGTGATAAATTCAATATTATGACTGTTAGCAAGCTCTCAATCTCAAAAGTTGCCAGAAAACTGTTGGCAGTAGTAAAGTCAGTTTCTACATTAAGAATAAATAAATAATAATGAGGCTAAGAATGAACAACATACTGAAGAAAGTGGGCTGGAGTCTCTTTTTGCCTGACACAAGTGGGAAGGGCTGTCTTTGTGGTGAGGCAATAAAAGGTGTGGATGAGGTGCTGTAGAAGCAATATATATTCAAAGGAAAAAAGCTTATGAGAGTCTAAGGAAAGGAAGAAGAAGAGATGATGAGAAAAGAAAAGTCTGTGTGTTGGGGATGTGACTGAAGAAGCAGGAAGATGAGAGTAAAGTTAGTAAAATTTTGTCATGCTTTACTTACACATGTAAGAAGTAGCATCCAGTAGAGCAATGGATGTGTACATACATATGTATTCCCACTAATTGCCTGAGAGCTTCTGGTGGAATAGGGATGTTTAATGCTATAGAAATTGCATATACTACCCCCAGGAGATCTGGATGACAAAGTAACACGGTGCTTCTTGAGCCCTATATGTAACAATCTCTTCAGGGTTCCTTGAATCATTGTTTCTGGTAGCATTTACTGACCGGCTTTGGAGGGGGGAAAGGGTTCCATGGCATTGCTCTGGCTTTGTTTTTTTCATCACACCCAACAGCGAACATCACCAAAATAGTGAGCAAGTCAGAAAATAGTAAGTAATTACCTTGAAGCATTTTTAATCTCTTTACTGGCTATAGTTCGTAGCTACATCAGAAGTGTATACAGTCTCTACCAAAGTATGGCCTTCTATGTTGTAGTGAATTAAAAGTCATGCACCAGTGAAGGCATGAAACCTGTATTTCTAATTGAAAAAGTCTTCATCCAGGATGCCATTGCTTTAAATTGAATTTGACTAGGTCACACCTTTCACAGAAGCAAAAGAATTGTTGGGAATTTGCACTGACGGTTCTTCAGAAATTTAAATGTCTCTTGTAATAGACATCATCACCATGTGACATCATTGATGCCACAAGGCCAAGTCAAGACTTGGGTTCAATGACTGTTCTTTGTCACAACCAGATTTCCACTCTTGCTTATGATGTGCAGTCTTCTTTAATCCATGAGATGCTGTGGATATAAGGCAAAAGATAAAATTACCTTTCAGAGATGCTTAATAATACAATTATTAATTATGTAACGTGATGTCTTCTTCAGATAGTTGTTCAAATTACCTTCTGCTAGCTGTGTTCTGCAGTGGTGGTTGTGCATATTCCCATAAAGACATTTTCAATTATTTTCTACTGAGAGGTATGCTGCAGCTTGATGTTGTCATGTGAATTGTGTGGTTCTAGTTATTTTCTTTGCATTTCTTTTTGTCCCTTGTAGGCTTATCCAGATGGGTCTCACTCCAGGTTTGTCTCCTCCAATGGTGTTGATGGCTGTACTAGTTTTCCCTTGGGAATGATCTACTAAACTGTAGAGATGTTTTTCAAGACATTTATACTTTATTAACCTGTTGATTGGCACACTTGGTGTGTGCTAGTTTGCACTGTGTCTTGGTTTTGAGGTGATTTGCATCTTGACAAGGAAATCAGTATTTGCTAATGTGGGCAGCCTCACAGTTAGAGCTGCTTAGAGGCAGTTCTTGCCAATATTGGCTAGCATGCTGATAGTGCAAGTTTACTAATTTTCAGAAGGATTTTGAAATTCATCAAGTGTTTGAGTTTTTTACACTGTTATAGGCTGCCTCAAACATCTCTTGCAAACAGCTTGCTAATATGAAAGTATTTGCTGAGGAAATACAACTGCATGCCTGTTTAGGTTTTTTTTCTTTCTGCTTTAGATCCTTTTTTTGCTTGTGTGGGACTTTTACGAGTGAGGGGTGTCTTCTGAAGGCACTGTGGTATTGGAGGAGTGCGGGGAATGGCTTGAGTAAGGCTTTCTTGTCTGTGTCTCAACTCCAAAAATCTTTTTAATCTAACCTAGTACTGCCATTCCTGTACCATAGATAATGCAATGATTTGATGGGGTAATACCATGACAGGAAAGCTCTTAAAGCAGTTGCCAGAAGACCTGCTGCAGAGCTTTAGAAAGCAAAGACTTAGACACAAGTCAAGAGCAAAGCTCCAGTGGAACTATAATAAATATAGTTGGATCTGGCTAAGAGTGGAGTTTTCCACTTATCTTGCAATTGTGTGGGTCAACTTGCTGTGTATTTTTAATTGTGCATTCTTTGTCTTGAAATGTTTATATCATGGTTTGACTGCTTACTGTTTTAAATTTCCAGGCCCCAGTAAATTTTCTTCTGTTATATGTGCTCACTCATTTCTCTCCATCCATTAAACTTAATTTTCATTGTTCCCTTTGCAGTTCCAGCCCCAACATGATGTAGGATTGCTTTAGGAGTTAAGGATCAACAAAATCTCTTCAGGAAGTGCACTTTTTCTCTGAGTCAGGTTTCCCCAGTGTCAGTTTTCTGTCTGAAACATCATTTCTAGTCTGCCTCTTGGCTGAGATTGATACTTTAGATTAACTTTGGAGCAAAGCTTAAATCTTTTTTTATGTGCAAACATCTAAATACTAATTTATGGTTTAATTCTTCATTCTGATTCCTGAAGCTGTGTTTTCTGATCTGTGTATTTATTTCACTTTTTGCTATTTTAAAGCTTTTTTACAGTTGGATAAAAAAGAACAAAAACTAACCATTGATCAGCCAGCTAAAGGAATAAGGAAAAATTACTCTTTCACAAATGAAGAAGTAAGGCAGATTGATCGGGAAAACCAAAGGTTGTTAAAAGAACTGTCCAGACAGTCTTCAAAGCCAAGGAGAAGTAGCACGTTGAAGAAGACATCTGCACCGCCACCTAGATTGTACCACAGTGCCCTCAACAGGCAAAAAGAGCAGCAAAGAATTGAAAGAGAAAACCTGGTAAGTTTGGAGTATGGATGTGGGTCAGGAAATTGAGAAGGACTATCTCTTGTCAGATGAGTTGCTGCTAAATACTTAGAAAACTGATGAGGCAGCACATGGAGCTTTGCTGCAGTAAGTCTTCAATGAATTTCTATTACTACAACATTGGCATAATTGTTCATATGGGTGGGTTGCTTGTTTTTGTGGGGGGGGAGGTGGGAGTAATGATGCTTTTTATTATGAAGGGAATAGATTTTGGTTTATATGCGTTTACTTTGGTATCGTTTAACTTAGGAGGAACAACTTACTGTTAACACACACAGAACACTGGGTAACAGTCTTTGACTCTGTTCATCCTGCTTCATGCATCACGACTACTAGCCTCTCAAAAAACAAGCTTGCAGAAAATAAATCGATCAATATGATAGCATCAAACCCATTATATTTGAAATACAGAGGATATAAAGTCAATATCAGTTTTGGGTTTTGACTCAGCTATCTGTCTCTTTGAATATTTGTAGCGCTCTGCCACGGTGTTTGTAATGGCAATTACAATAGCTTACTCTACTGGAAAACAAAATTTCATAGTCATTTGTAGAGATATTGGCAGAGTTCTCATATAATTGAAGTAACACTGGTTTGAACAAGATACTTTGAATTGTGATACCTACAGAATTGAATTGTAATACATACATGTAATGACATTTTCATATCTCCTATGTATTTATCATTGTGTTTGAAAAAGACATAAAATGTAGTTATATTAATTGGAAATTATATACTGGAGGTAATTTATTACTTTTTTCCTTCTGTGTAAGTGTAGGTTGCAATTTCCTTTTTTATACACATAGACAGAGGTACAGATTCAACATGGAGAAAGTCTAATTGCCCTGTTTGGAAAAATCTGTTTGGTTTTAATTTTTCCAGCTTTCAGACACCTGGATTGTTAAAACTTTTCAAATTAGGAAACTTTCTCCCCTGCTCCACTAGACTGCAGTTCACACTATGCTTCACAGTCTGAAAGAATTTAGCACAAGATTTTGTTATAGATGTGTGATATTTGTCATTGGCTGGAGAAAAAACGTTTTTAGGCTTTGGTGTATTTAGGTTGGTAGGAGGGTGTTGATGATGTTTATTTCAAACATTGAAAACAGGTCTTGCTCTGCCACATGAACCTTGATAATAAGAGTGTATTCTTAGGCTGTGGGGAGGAAGTGCTGTGCCACAGTCACTTAGGATGTAACAGTAATATGATGTACTGGGTAACAAGTGAAGATTACAGTAAAAGAATGTATAGGATGTTTTAAAATACACTTATGGTTACTCAAAACCACAACCTGTTTCTCTTATGATATATTGCAGTATTTGTTCAAGACTGTCTTGCCTTTGCAACTTTAGGATCAAAAATGCAGCACACCTAAACATGTTAAGTCATTTCACATATTGGTGCCTTAGTACCACGTTAGAGATTAATGGTGGTTGCATGTAGTCCAAGAAATAGTATTGTTCATTTACTCACTCATTTATAGTTTAGTTGTTGTCATCAGCAATGTGGGTGGACATGTTTGATATGAGAATTTATGTTAGGACATCATGCTAGTTCAGACTATAAAAACATTTGGTTTATTCTTTTCCCCAGACTCAGGGTGATATATTCTGTTCTTCTTTTTGCATCAGTGATTCATCAGTACAGCTCTTCTGTTTTGTTTAACTCTGCTATCATTTTTGAGCAATTTTGTTAACTTTTTTATTCTCTTTGAAGTGTATGTGCGCCTAGAGCATAACACTTGTTACATATTGATGTTTCTAGCACTACTTTTTGAGATTACAGATGTGACATGCTTTTCTCTGAGACTAAATGAAAGAGCAGCCCTACCCTGCTCATGGATGAAGATTTTTTGCTTTATATAGATAAAAGTATGTGCTTTATGAACCTGTTGTCATCTGATCAGCAGCTTTCTTTTCACCTTCATAGATTTGAAAAGGTGAAATTGGGGGAATTCTGTGGAACTTCATCATCAATCTTTCTTCTATTACTTCTCAGGAATTTTTTTTCTCTACAAGGCCTGAGGGTACTGCATACAGGATATGTTGTTTGATACACCTTTGTGAAATGTTTTTTGGAGAAGGATGCAGAGTTTTGTAAATAATTCAGGATTAGAAATCTGCAACAGTAGTCTCTGCAGGGAGTTAAAGAGTTTTGATGCAGAGATTTTTTTTTTTCCCCTGTGTTGACACAGCTTTTAGAATTTCTTGTCCTGAGGTTAACAACTTGTCTAGGGAAAATGTTCACTTGTTCCACTAGAACATTCTTGGAGTAATGCCTGTGCTTACTGTTATCAGAAAGTCTGATTCCTCTGGCAAGCATTTGACATTAGAGATGATGCTGGAAAGTAAGTAAAATTTTAGAAAATTGGAGAGAAATCGGAGTGGTTTGCTGCTCTCTAGCTTTGTGAAAGGGTGCAAGGAAGTACAGGAAATATATGTCACTCCCACAGACTCTGTTAAAAAGAGCAATGATGGAATAAAAAGATACATTGCTCTAAATAACAGTAGTTTTAAAGATACTGATTAGCAATTTATGAAAAAAGCACAATTAGCAAAATAGATGACTGCAAAAAGTACTTTCATAAATGGAACCTGCTTTTGGTTGCTTTTCTGGGCTAGCAAGTTCAGAGTGCTTCTCTTGCCAATAGAGGATGCTGCTGACACAGAAAACATTCTACTCTTGTGTTTGAAGATAATCTCAACCCCTCTTCTTCAATGGAAAGGAACTTAAGTGTGACTGATGTGTTGCTTTTTTCATATGTCTGCATATATGTGTATCTATCTGTATTGATACATTAATTATTTTTGCCAGTATAAATAGGATACTGAACTTCATAGACTGTATGCCATTGAAACTTTTAGTGGGTTATTGTGCAATGCAAAAATCTATACTGGCATATACAGGTAAGGGTTTGGGGACCTTGAAATACAGATTTGCAGCCATCACACCATTCTTCAGCCATTTCATTGGAACTTAGAAGTAATTAATATCTCTGTGTTGTTTTCTGATGGGTTTTTTCATCATTTTTGTGAATTCCAACTAGGATTTAGGTGTTAGGTGACCTTGGTGAGCTAAGCTGCTGTGTTCAGTCAAGTTCCTACGGAACAGTGACCTTTTAAGTTCACTTTGGAATTTCACTGGAACATCTCAGCAACTCTGGTACAGCAGTTCTCAAACCTTCTCAAACCCTCTCAAGAGGGATAAGGGTGTTCTTCTCTGTGGATATTTGGTCTTTCCATGTATCCCTGTGCGTTCTTCCTACCTTATGCTGTTATGGCTGACGGCACATAAGACTCCATGTTCTTCATTCCCTCACTTTATGTTCCCACAAAATATACCCTAAGCCCTGACAGATGCAACTCTGATCCCAGTTCCAGTATAGTGACCCTTCCATGCAGATATAAAAAATCACTTACTATGTTTCTTTGCAAGGACTGTCTTGTCTTTCTCTTTTCACTTGAATCTGTGCTGTAGATTCATTAATGCTTCTGCCCACCCCTTGCTGCAGTCAGTGGCCTCTACCAGCACAAGGACTCCTCAGGGAGACTTCCCCTTCTCTTGCAGTCTGAGCTGGCTTTGTCCTTCTGGAAATCCTGAATCTCCTTTAGAAGCGCATTTATTGCACTGCCATAAGTGAATGCATGTTCATTAGTCTCCACTTGATTTAATGGTGCAGATGTGCTGTGATAGTTGGGTGGGGAGTAAAAAGCAAGGGAGGAATAGTGCTTCTGGCCATCCCCCTACCTGCCCAGGGAGGTAGTAGAGTCACCATCCCTCGATGTATTTAAAAAAAGATTAGATATGGCACTCAGTGCCATGGTTTAGTTGATGAGGACATGTTAGGCTATAGGTTGGACTTGGTGATCTCTAAGGTCTCTTCCAACCTGGTTTATTCTATGATTCTGAGAAATACACATGTTGTATTGATGGCCCTTCAAAAACTCAAGCATACAGGGTTTTATATGATATTTTCACTTACTGGGTTCAAAGGTGTTGTATCCCAAGCCTCAAGAGAAAATATTGGTAGTTCTTGAAATTACAAAGTGCAATGCCATAAAAAAAGTGTTTCTGCATCCCTCTTCATAATGGGAAGCTGTCAGGATGTGGGATGTGCATGGCTAAAATATACTACTGTACAGTACAAATGTAGTGTAACTCTGTGATGATAGTATTTAGGCCATAAGCTCTTTGTGGTCAGAATTTTGTGGTCTTTAGATTGTTGAGCCAGACTGGAGATTCCCAAGTACTGCTGTGGTAATTATAATAAAGACTGACTGATTAGCATGTTCAGGTAAAGTTTTGAATGTTTTGCAAACTGCTTAATTTTGTGGGATTTTTTTTTATGTACCATTCGCCTGCTTTCCTTGTGGTGATGCCAGCCACACATAAACTTATAGCTGTTCTTAAAAAGACTTCTCTGTAAATTGAAGAGTTTTAAGAGTTTTTTGACATTTAGAGTTTGTCAGGTTAGAGATAGTTAATGCAATTGGCAAATAAAATTGCACATACTTGTATTGATAAGAACAGAAAGCTGTCCTTGAATGCAGTTCTGTTTCCCTCTCCGCCCCCCCCCCCGAACTCTGCAAAGGGACTGTGTGGCCACTAACATCAGTGACATTAGAGGAGGCATAATATAAATAAATTTGAACAGCTGTCAAGGCACACTAGTCAGCTGGTTAGGATTCAGAGGAGGTGAAACTGAAGCCTTCATGCTTTTAAAAAGCAAAGTAAAAGAAAAAGAAAAACTTTTCAGCTTTTCTCTGAACTCAGTTTAAGAGTGCTACATTTTCAGTGGTTTTTTTTCCTTCCTTTTTTGACACAGCTGCAGAAAAGTCTATACTAATTCTGTTAGGGGTTTGGTTTTTTCCTTTTTATGACAGACAGCGTTAGAGTTATCTTCAGTGGTCTGACTTGTCCAAAATTGAATTAGCAGATTTTCTGTTGGCCCACTATATAGCAGCAGGATTTTTGATTGTGTTGGGCGTTCTTGTTCTCAAGTTGTTGTCAATCTGACATTTCCTTCTGTCACTGACAATATGTATTTTGGTATCTTCATAGATACTAATCCATGTCCAGATACGTAGATTTATAAAGGATTGTTCCATTCCTAGAAGGTAATTATGCAAGAACACCTTCTGTGATTTTTCTTTTTTTAGTATTCTACTTTTACTGTAAACTCAGTATTAAAGAAGATGGGGGAAATATAAGCCAGGGGAGTCTTTTGCCAAGATGAGAGGTCATCAGTGATGTGATACTATGTATGTATTGAGCTTGAATCAAGAGCTCCAAAGACCTACAATGCCATTTAGAGCAACTAGTAACATTCCTGTTATTAGTGTTTGTTACTCATTTGTTTCATTTGTTAAAACTTCATTTGGAACATATATTTGGTTCTAAACACCTGAATTATGTTCTGTGATCAAATTCTTTGATCATTGAGATTGATTATGAAATTTCTATTTACTTTAGTGATGCAGGATTAAGTCTCCAGAAATTTGGTATTTAAAAGGAATGAGGGAAGTGTCAGCTTTCTTCTGTCCGTTTCTCAAAAGGAGAACATCATGAAAGAATTAGTAGATTTATATGTATGATTGAAAATTAACATTTGCTCAAGGTATTTATACTGTTGTACCAGGTATTTCCTTGGCTAGGATTGTAGGGTTGGTAATAAAAACATAAGAATCAGATTAGTTCTGGGTTAGAGATTTAGTAGGTCAGGACTGCCATTTCAATGTGTCGATGAGTTCCTTTCTGTGTGGAGCAGGCTCTTCTCCAAACAGCAAAATTCACGACTGCAAATAGCATGGAAGTTAACGTGCCCTTGGTACAAACTGCAGCAGAGGGCAAGGGAACCACAGGAACTCTTCTCTCATTCTCCAGAAGTGCTTTCCTGTGGACACTTCTGCACCACAGAATCTGTATCTGCTCTTTCTGTAGCTCAGGGCTGTATCAAGTCCAGTGATAACCTGTTCAAAAAGTAGTATTTTAGTACTGAGAGGTCTCTTTTTTTCTTTTCTTTTTTTTTTTTTTCTGTAATGGAGACTATACTTTTCAAAATACAGGCATGAAATTAAAAGCAGACATGTATTTAAACTAGAATGAAGTGGGCATATATATGTGTGTGTGTGTATATAGATACAAAAAAAATAGTATGTTCAGAATCAAGCTTGAAATTATTGCAGTGTTAAGATATGAAAATTTAATGAGGCTGTTACAGCTGAGTGCAGAATGCTCTACTCTCATAGGAAAGTCACTTCTACAATTTACCTGATCCATTTGTGATGGAACTGAATGTATTGAGAGCTTCTCTTTTTAATACTGAAGGTAAAAGGAGTGATCTCTGCAAGTCTTAAGTGTACATTGTTGTATGAGGAGATGCAGATGAAGTTGTGAGAAAAATGCTGGATGTAACATTTAGGGACAAGTCTACCATTTCATGTTCTGCAGCTGGCTTTAGTGAAGAGCTATTTCTAGCTGAAGTCCTTCCTTTGACTTTTGCTTACTTAGGTATTCCCGCTTGACGATGAACTGGCTGGCACTTGATGCGAGCACTTGTGACATGTTATGCCTGAGCCAAAATCACTTGTCCTTTCTCTGTTGTGCACTCTGTGCAGCTTTCCAGTGCCCAGGCATAAACTACCAAGAGCTTGTAGATGCCTGTTACAGCTAAGATAATGACAACTGACATCCTGTGAATACTATACTATTTCCTAAGTCACTTCTTGTAATTTTTTTTTTTATTTTTAAAAAAATACTTTCTTAAGCACAGTTTGCATTGTCTCTTGTTGATAGGATGCATGTCAGAACCTTGACCAGCAATGGTTTTGTCATTGCCAAATGTTTGTGAGCCATCAAATGAGTTGAAATTAGTTAGTAAGGGAAGTATATAGATTTATGCAAGCTGACCACTAGAGGTGAAATATATTAAAAATGTGATGTTGTTAATTGAAGTTGTATGTAGCTGAGTATTTCCCAATTTGTCATCCTATCAGATTCTTTTTTTATATTATCAAAACTTCTTAAACCAATAAATTCTGCTTCAAGTATAAATAATTATGCAGAATAGGAAACTATCTTGTAAATACTGTGTAAGTAGTTATTTCAATATATCACTTGCTGTGTGATTGCCGGGGCTAATTTCAACAATCAAAATTTCAAATGGAATCTCTTGAAATTACATTATGGATAAAACAAAATGTGTCCTGTAGATGTTTGTGCTTTCCTTTTGAAACTAATTTCACAGAATTTGGGTCAGTAGTCCTCTCTGGACTTCATATAGAGCAATATAAAATAGTCTAAGTATGTTAGGAAAGCAAAGATTTAAAAAACCCCTTCAAACTGTTCATTCTTCTGGAAGTTTAGAAAGCAGTACTAAGCAAAGGTAGAAGAGTGCACTCCATTTCTTCACTGCCTTTGGTGACAGTCACCAAACAGATGTATTGTTTCAAGTCACCATAAGGTACAGAGAACTTTGAGGTACTAAAGATGTACTCAATGTAGAAGTGATGATGTGCTAGGGATAGTTACCATTTGTGTCATCTTACAAGACTGAGTAAAGAATTGAATGTGAGCAGGGTAGCCTATGCTGGTCATCAGTGGAGGAGTTCGTGTTGTACACGGCTAAGAATTTTTGCAGTTCAAATAAAAATCAACTTGTGACTGTTTTGCAGCATCTTGTTCATTCTTTCTCCTTCTTGATAATATTTGTCTTCAATGTTAAGGCTTTCCTGAAAAGACTGGAAGCAGTGAAACCAACAGCTGGTATGAGGCGTTCTGAACAACTGAGGGACTATCAGCGCCAGATGAGTTACCTGAGTTCTTCACCTTCTATAAGAAGGGGTAAATCTCCTTTCAACCAGCTTAGCCCTCCAAGTAAGTACTTTGAATTTGCAGATTATTGCATTTCTTTGCATGTGTTTATCTTTTTATAATTCAGAATTGTGAAGCACTTACTGTTAAGAATAGCAAATGTGTTCCTTGCTCTGTCATCTTCACATTGATCGTTTATCAGATAGAAATAATCGGAGTGATTTTTTTTAATCATATCAAAAGTATGATTACTATGTACATTGTTTGTTGCCGTCTGCAATTTCATCATGTTTTTTAATCATATCAAAAGTATGATTACTATATACATTGTTTGTTGCCATCTGCAATTTCGTCATGTTTTTTTAATCATATCAAAAGTATGATTACTATATACATTGTTTTGTTGCCATCTGCAATTTCTAAGAAATGATCCTGTCAATCATCTTTTCCAAGGGAAAAAAAACCCCCACAGTAGGAAAGTGTTTCTCATTTTGCCAGTACCCTTTATGGAAAGAAGGGGGCAAAAAACAAACCAACCAAAAAACCCAGAGTATCATCAATGAATGTTCAAATTCTCGTTCAGAAAATAAAGATGTACTGATAGTAGCCTAGTTTTTCTCAGAAACTGTGTGTGTAAGATTTGGAGGTAGACAGTGTGTCCCTTACAGAGTGAAAGAACCACAGACTTGAATTTTTTTCCTGATAATTTATAAACAAACTCCTAATCAGCTCTTTAGAGCTTATGTTCAGTTTACTGTGACTTGGTTTGGGGTTATTTTTCTGGGAGCTATGGTAATGAGTGTTGCAGTGCTAACACAGTGTGAAGTTTTCTGTTGTCCTGAGCATAAGCATTCTCCCTTTGTGTGTTCACAGGAGGAACTTCAAGATCGTCCGCTGTACAAAGCACACCGAGCCAGAGGAACGAAAAGCCCGTGGCTGATTCAGCCAGTGGGGCATTACAGAGACCTAAACCCGCTAATGTTCGTGCTGCGTGGTTATAAGTGTGTTCTTTGCCTTGCATTCCAAGATGATCATCAAACTTCTATTTTTAGTGCTTTTGTAAATTCTATGTGCAAAAATATTTTCTGTATTGTTCAGTGATTAAAATGCATTGCATTTAATGTAATTGCTTATAAAATCGTTTTAAAACGGTATAAAACACTTCTGACAGTGTTTTCCATGACAGGAAGAATTTATGGAACAGAAGGAGGTATTTAAATGGACAATTTAAACAGAAATTTAACTATTTTAGTCTCAGATCATAAGTGGAATTTGTATCCATAACATGGAAAGACAGAATTGCTGCACTATATGTGCAAGATGTAAATAAAACTTTTAAAATATTAATTAATAATACTTTAAAATAATGCATTAAACTTCTAAGCATTTGCTTAATTCCTGGATTGTCCTTGCTTTACATCCTGGCTTTAGGTAAGCCTTCTAAATTTTGTGGGTCATGTTCTTGTGACTGAAAGAATCTTTAACAGCAGTGTGAAGAGGTGAAAAGCAGATGGTGTTGCTCCTGCATGGTGAGCTAGAATACTGAGGCTGCAGAGGGTGATGCTTTGCCACTTTTAAACATTCAGCACCTGGAGTGTGTTTTTGTATGTGAGGCTGTGTCTCTTCCAGATCAAAAGGATTTTGGAAGCTGTATTGGATTTGGGAAGCTGTATTGGGATCTTTGAGTAGGAAAGAAGCATCTTATATTATTTGAATAGTAAAGACTGAAGTGAACAGCAGTTTCAGATTCAGTGTAAACAAGCTTAAGTTCTAGTTACTTCTCAAGCTAGAGAATAGTATTAAGCAAGGGAAATATTTCATGGCCCTGCTTTTGCAGATCTGTGCACTTCTTAGTGGGGAGATGTGAACTTGAGCTGCAGGAAACATTTTGAACATTTAATTTTGAGTGACTGCTAACCAGGATTTAGGAAAAAAAAGACAGTAGAAAATGAAGTCTTGTTATGTTTCTTGACATGTTTTTAAATGTTCATATCTAATATTTGTAGTAATGTCAAGCTCCAATAGCAACATCCATTTACAAAAGGAGTAAAATTTAATGGAATTGGTAATCACAATAGTAGATGGTGTGGTTTATTTCTATGCATAATGGCAGACTTTCAGTGAGCTTGTTTTGTAGGACTGTAGCCTTATAAAAGAGCATAAATTGTGATGCCACTATCTGTGGATATTGCTGAAACTTTGCTTGCTTCCCCAGCTTCTTCCCAGGAGAGATACAGGAAATCTCTGTATTACAGATAAAGAAAAAAAGCTGTAATTGGTAAAGCTGGGTCTTTGACAAGAAAAGTGTATTATTCTTTGCTAGTGCTTGCATGAGGGCTGAGGCTTTCAGGTATTCTGCATTGTAACACACTTTTTACTTGGTCCTTGTGATAGTTTGGCAGAGCTTCTTCACTTGGTGACCCCCAGATCAAGTTTAGCTGTTTGACAATACTTGGAACTTTTAACTTTAAGCAGCATTGTGGCAAACAGATTTGTATTGTATTATTCATGGTTAGGAACTGGTTAAGGATTTTTTTGTATAGTGCTGCTGTATTTATTTCTATTATTGTGATAATAAAAATTCTTCTCTATTTAAAGATTTTTGTCTTTGAATGTATTAGCGTAACAGTTTAAATACTTCTGAATGTTCATTTTTTTTTTCTGTGAAGAAATTCACACAATGGATTACTTTTAATTGCTTCATCTTATTTAACTTTGGTATGAAACTGTCCATTTTGTATGTCATTTGTAAATCATAAAAAATAAAATATTTAACATGAATTATCTTGCAGTGGCTTCTGTCAGATTTTTATAATTGGTATTAAGGTGCAAAGAAGGTTGAATAGCTTGGTACATAGAAAAACAAAAAATGCAGGTTTCCCATTTTTCAAGTGTCAATGTAAGGGAATAATGGTTTTTGTCTCTGGCTTTAGTTTGACTGTGACCCACTCTTCCCAAGGTACAAAAAAGTAGTATCAATTGACCGTGACAACAGAAGTTCAAGTAGCAATTAAAAACCATCTGCAAAGTCTTATTTCTAAACTTTTGGAGCTGATCATTGCACTTTAGGTTACACTTTCAACAAGTGTTACACCGAGTGCCACAGACTCGGGCAGAGCTGCTTTTTCAGGAGAATGGTGAATTCATTGAGTTTTGACCTTTGACCACAGCTGTCTTTATGGAGAGTACTGCCTGCAATCTGCCACAGCGTGTGCATTGGCATTTAAGTAGAACCAAGGAGTCATTTACCTGGAAGTGTTTTCCATATGCTTTATTTTGTGTACTTTCTCTTAGCCCGGTGGCATTTTCCTGCATTGATACTCCTCACTCTCCTTTTTAATAGTCTTTACTTCTTCTATGGTTTTTCTGCCTTCTTTTATGGAATGTAACTTCTTTTGTTTACACTTAATTGAAGTTTCTTTGCTTGCTCTTCAATCTCTTATTCATTCATACATTTCCCCCCAAGGTTTTGTAGGTCTGCCTATTACAGTCTGGCATGGTCTCTTTGTAGCCAACTTAGATCTTCTCTAACACATCCAAATGCCATTTGCAGCCTTATCAGTGAGCTAAATGTGAAATGGATAGTTGGATTGTGTTAGCAGACTTCTCATAAGGAACCATTAGGAATGCACAGAAGAGGGAGAAAAGAGAAGGAACAGAAACTGGCAGATAAAGTTTTTAAGGAAAACTAATGCACTTTAAAAACCAGTAGAAATATTTTCTTCATAAACTTATGGTTTGATAAATTGCAATCCTGGTTATTTACTAGGGGAAGGACCAGAGATGTAGAAAAAACAGACCAGGTATGTAGAAAAGCAAGTACTTAAGAGTGCAACCATGAAAAAGGGAGATGTAACAACATGCCCAGATTTTGTCCGGGGACAAAAAAAAGTCTATATTTGGTTAATTTAAAAATAGTATGTCATATTTCCCAAATGCTTCAGTTTTTTGGGTGGATAGATGTTGCTTTCAGACACTGGTTAGTGGCTTGTAGCTGTCTTCAAGGAGAACAGCTGCTGGTCTGAATCTGTGGCAGACAGAGCCTGTCACGCCATGGGACGCTGAGCTAGGACTACCTGCATCTGACAACTGTTTCACATACAGAAGGAGGACAACTGGAAGCCATACATAGGCAGTAACAAAAGATGAAAGTGAAATAAAAGTTTATTTGATTATTACTTGCTTAGCCTTACCCCTTTGCCCAGGTTGCCAGAGAAAAGTTATGGACATTCCAGCCCTGGAAGTGTTCAAGGCCAGGTTGGATAGGGCCCTGAGCACCCCAGTCTAGCAGAGAGAGCATCCCTGCCCAGGGCAGGGGGATTGGACCTAGATGGGCTTAAAGGTCTATGATGGATGCATAGCAAATGCTGGAATGGCCACAACACACTTTCCCTCCTCTGCCTAATCAGACAGCCTGTTCTGGGCATTCACAACCCTGCAGCATCTAAACTTTTAAAAGTGTATTGAGCATGTTCTGAGCTCACTGGTAATTATTAGTGCAATGTGTTCATAATGGTTGGAAATGTAGTTATTTTCATAACTCTTGAGTATTCCATTCCAGAATACTTTTTCAAGTAAAATAAGCAGCAATGACTTCACCATTCAGTGAGGACATGCTTTAAAGTTAAGGGCAATATAAACAAATTGTAAAAGCAGCTAAGACTATATGGAAACTTATCTCTAAGACAGGTGGCTGCAGTAGCCTTAAACTGAATCCACTTGTGTTTGCAGTTTAGAACTATCAATAGCCACTTCACCTACCTAAGCTCTCTTGAAAAACCTTTCAAAAGACAGCCACTAACAGTGTCCTGATTAGCACATCACCATGGAGGATGTGCTTGTAATGTGTTCAGTGTACTGAAAACAACAGGAAAAAGTTGATCAATATATTAATTTATTTCATTTCAGTTTTAGTTCAATTGAACATCAGAGCAGACAACTTTTTGCTTTGCACCAATACAGGGAATTTTTGAAACACTGTTTCCATTCTAAAAAGTATGTTTTAAAAATCAGATTATGGTTTCCACCATATTACTGTATAGTTTGTCAGGGAAGAGGCTGCAGTTAGAAACTCAGCCTGGTGCTTTAGTTTATAATTTCAGACATACTTTTCATTTATATTAAAAAATAGAGCTTTGGAAGAAAACATTATTTTAATTCATGTTATGTCATCACAGTGTTGGGTAGCTAGAGACATTACTTAATATAATAAATATTTATGGCAATCTATTGAGAGTTCACAATATCAGATTTTAAACTAGGTATAGACCACCTAAATTTTGTCTCTAGACAACATCTTGTCTCCAGACAAAATCTATTACGTGCAATTTGAAGTACAATATATACACAGGTTCCAATACAAATGGTAGAGGAATTCTCATACAAAATGTAACTGCAATGTAGTGGACAATTTTTAATTTAATGCATCCTTATCTCCAGCAGATACGTTACTCAAATTTTTATTCTGTTTCCCTAGGAAATATTTTGTTGTCCATTACATCACAAGTGCATATTTTTAAAAAAAGTTGTTTGAGAACAATTGAACTACTGCATTATGATGTTCAGTTTTATATATACTTCTTGATTTCATCATAAAGTACTAATACAAAAGCTCCGCCCATGCCTCTCAACACATTCGACCAGGCACCTTTGAAGAACGCTTTGGATCCTTCATCTTTAGCTATCTTCCTCCAGCAATCAATTGTGCCCTTATACATAATATCAGCTGTGGAAACAAACATAAAGGTTACAAGGCTTGACGTTATACAGCAAGTATATTTCAACTTTCGTATTTTCAAAACAACAGGGAATAAGCAAAGTACAGCTGAGAATTTAAAATTTAGCAATCAATTTAGGAAAAGTAATTCTCCAGAGGAAATCAAGTAATTTCTCAATCCTTTAGGTAAACATGATAGAAATAACCAGCAATGTATTTCCCACAGGTGTTTTAAGGACTCCAATGAGAAGGTTATTAATTTTCCATAAGACAAAAATATTACCCGGTATCTCCTATCTTATCTTGATGAAGAGATACTTTCTGCTGCCAGACCACCACAGGAGCACTTATTCTTACCTCCCTTTCGGCCAGACTGCATCATCATCCTACGTCGCACAGTATCAAACGGGTAAGAGACCAGCCCTGCTACTGCAGTGACACTCTGGGCAATCATCCAGCTCACTACGATATGTACATTCTTTGGATCAGGCAACATACCTGTCATCAAGAACAAATGAGTGGAGTCAGTACAGAGGGAAAGGGCTGTGGGAAAGGTGGCTGTGGAAGGAACAATCACCCACCAACCCCGGAGTCAATCCAAACCCAAGGCGTCTGCTCAGAGCAGCAGGTAGAGGGAGGCAAGTCAGAAACACCTGTGCACATTCTAGCACTGCACCCTGAACCGGTGCTGAGCCAAGCCCTGCTTGTCCTTGTACTGCCAAGTGCCCTAGAGTGCCTTTACCGAATGGATATTCCCTTGCAGTCACTCCTCCATGCACTTCTTACCCTTGGCCGTGTCGTATACCCCAAAATAGGCTGCTCTGTAGATGATGATGCCCTGGACAGACACACTAAATCCTTGGTACAGGCCCTTCAAGCCATCAGACTTAAAGATCTTGACAATGCAGTCGCCCAGCCCGGAGAACTCCCTCTCAGCGGCTCCTTTGCCCACATCAGCCGCCAGCCGGGTCCTGGCAAAATCCAGCGGGTAGACGAAGCAGAGGGAGGTGGCTCCCGCGGCACCCCCGGACGCAAGGTTGCCTGCGAAGTAGCGCCAGAACTGCTTGTGCCTGTCCACTCCGCCCAGGAAGATCTGCTTGTACTTGTCCTTGAAGGCGAAGTTGAGGGCCTGGGTGGGGAAGTACCGGATGACATTGGCCAAGTTGCCTCTCCAGAAGGAGGCGATGCCTTGCTCCTTGGGGATGCGGACTATGCAGTCCACGATGCCCTTGTACTGCTTCTCGGCCGTGATCTGTTTGCTGGCATGCTGGACCTGCAGGGAGGAGAAGGAGGACGGGACGGTGGAGAGAGGGGCACCGCAGGGGTGACCCCGCTCGCTGAAGGGCACCGTCGGGGCCGGCCCTGCTCCCGCCACCCCGAGGCGGTGCTGGATGTCCCGGGCAGCTCCCGCGTAACCGGAGCCGGCCGAGCTCCTTCCCATATTTAGTCACGCCGGGCAGCGCCCGCCGCGCCGGCACCACCTGTGGCGCGGCACCGCCACCCCCCGCCGCCCCCTCACCTGCAGCAGCAACTTCACTCTCTCGATGGGGGCGACAGCCGTCTTGGAGACGGCGGCGGCGATCCCGCCGGCCAGAAAGTCCTTGACGAAGCCGAGCGCTTGGTCACCCATGCCGCGAGCCGGTCCGACACCCCCGCCCGGAGAGAGGCAACGAGCGCGCACTTCCCCACCCCGCCGGACAAATGGCCCCGCGCCCCGCGCCGCCCCGCTTATAGCGCGCGGCCTCTCGCGATAGGAGGAGGCGCCCCCCCGGCGCGCGGGCATTGGCCGCGGCCCGCCGGGCCCGCCCCGCCATGTTCCTCCGAGCGGCCCGGGACGTTTAAAGGGCAAATTAAAGTTATCTGGTGCCTGCCGGGGAACGCGGTGTCAGAGCATGTGCCCGCTGTATTTATAGCTCCCGGGAGGCACCGGAGGGAACATGGGGAGCTGGCAGGGGCGCTTCAGGCCGTGTTAGCCGTTCTGTGCAGGCGTGAGGCAGCGGCTGGGGGCTGAAAGCCTGGCCGGAGCGCTCTGAGTGTGGTGACCAGCCAGCTGAGAGTGCTTTAAGCCTTGACCTCGTGTGGTGGATTCACACAGAGAGGGGTGAAGGGGACGTGGGTGTAGCGCCCTACAGCAAAGCTGCCCAGGGGTGCACTGTCAGCCAGGAAGGTGGTGGTGCATTCACGAGCATCAGTGACACGGGCTGGGCTGGACCTCTCTTGAGTCAGGGCCAGAGAGCTGCTTCGTGTCTTACGCGCTGTGTTGAAATCGCAGGCGCTGAGGTCTTTAAATACCCCAGCATGCTCCAGGTTGGCTTTCCCGAGGAGGAGACAACATGCTTTCCTGCATTGTACCCTCATTTCAACCCTGCAAGGTCAGACCCTCACAAGAATAGCAATCAGTCCTCTCTGAAGGGAAGAGGCTGTGGGAAGCACATGCCCAGGCACGCTTAAGTTGCTCGACTCGCACCAGATGTGAAAGAAGAGTAAAGGCTGTGGTGAAACTCTGCCTTTATGCAGTGTCTGATTCTTGGGGAAATGTTTGAGTCTCAAATGAAGATTACGTGGCTCCCCCATTAGTTTCCCTATATCTCATCTGTTTTTTCTGGCTGGTCCCCGTAAGAAAGTAAGAGCTTATGATTCTTTGTCGGGTGACTTGGTTGTGTGGAATAGTTATCTGAAGGGCAACACAGCAAGATATAAATGCATCCCTAGGAGATTGGCCTAAAGACCCATTAAGATGTGTCCCTAGGACAATGTTATACCGAGGAATTCATAAGCTAATGGCTCTGCTTTGATTTGGTAATATGGTATCAGTAATGAAATTAGGATTCAACTTAATGTAGGTGCTAAAAGCTTGGCTGTCCCACAAAGAGACATTCTTGCCAGGACAGCAGATCTCTTCTCACTGTTATGTTTGTTAGCACAAGTCAGTGAGATGGTAAATTTGATCCCCTGTCTCTCTTGCCCTCTGCAACTCTTAGGTCTGTTGAGGTCTCTTCTCATGAGGCTCAGGTGTGAGAAGTGGATCTCAGACACAATCTGCAGGAGCACCCTTTGCACCTTGGCCATCCTGGGAAGATGGAGCCTTTCCCCAGCTTTTAAGAAAGAGGAAGAGAGCTCCTCTAAAGAGACATTCCCCAAGCAATGACCAAAAGCAGGTGCAAGCAGATTCTGACCTAGAATCAGACTGTGAGTTGAAGGGAGTTTTGTTTAACATCTGTGTCTGCCTGCTACCCTTGACCTTTCCTTTTTCTCCTTCATACTTCACTCACCAGGTCTGGTGTCTTTTCACAGGAGAACAAATGGCCCTTTAACACCTTGAGGCTTCTACTGCTGGTTTCACACAGACCTGAGGGACAGTGATGCTCACAGTTGCTTCCTGACTACCCAGACTGATAAGGTCTCCTCAGGGTGTGCACTCAGCTGTCAGCTGACTGGTGTATGGTGAGTGAGAGGTGGGAGAGTGGCAGTGACATGCTGCTGGGGAGGGAGGGCAGTGAGGGGCCTGAAGTAAGCCTGGAGTGGGGGTCTAGCCTGAAAGGATCATTTGCCTGCCTCTTTCTCACCATCTTTGATTTAAGTCTTTTAAATTGATGGGGGTTTAAAATTATTTTTTTAGGTAATTTAAATTGGGGGGGGGGGTAATGGCATTTTAATAAAGTCTTTATCATAAAAATTCCGGTTAGTTTTTGAAGTTATTGTTGTGTATCAGCATCCCACTCCACAAAAGTTCTTTGATCTAGTACATATTTTTATAGCACTACCATTATTTACCCGTAACTGTCAGTGTTTAAAAGAAGGAGTGTATAGCAAGTGAGTTGCACTTTTTCTGCTTCTGCTCTCCCTTCTCAGAGCCCAAAATATCTATTTCCAGGAGAGACTCTGCTTGCAAACAGTTTTAACAAAAGCAGGACTGGACCAGGACACATGTCAGTTACTTTGAGGATTATTCTTCATTTGTCTGATTTTTGCTCTAAATGCCTGGTTTGGATCTTTCCTATATATGATAATGAGGGAGGTTTTGCAACTAGTTGTAGAAGTTCAAACATATCCTGTAAGGAACTTACTGCTAACTCCACTGGTACTACCAGCTTGAGCATAAGCGTTTCCACTAGCTGGAAATGTTGTTAAAAAAAACCTAAAGAATCTTTGGCTTTTCATGCAGTTAGTTGGTGTTTGTTATTCAATATTCTGATACTTTCCTAGAGAAATGGTTAAAACAGTTCTTAAAATGCAAGCTCTCTGAAAGCCAGCTTTCAAGCTTCATCTTCCTTAGATCTTTGCAGCTTGGAATGAATTCTTTGTCTTCCTGGGATGAGTTTGAGTTTGTGGGTGCTCTGCACTGCTGACATAGCATGAAGATACTGGACTTTGTTCTTAAAAATTATGAGCTAAAAATAATAACCTAGATCTACATTTTCAAGAGAGATTAGTGACTGACTGCATTGTGCTTTGTTGAGTGAATAGCCAGCTTGAAAGACTACAGAAGATCAACTTTTCCAAAGTAGTGCATATCCTTGTTTACTTATGTTTCCAAGACACTGGGAACCCTAGCACTGAGGCTAGGCTAGACACAAAAAAACCCCCCGTTTTTCCTCAAAAGTCAGCCGTCTGAACCTGACAGCAGACACAAGGGGGAGCACAAGGGATCAGTCAGACCATCCAGACTCCCAGCCTAGACAGTGTATTGGTAAGATGCCGAGAAGAAATATGTGGGTTTTTTCAGGAAAGATTTGTAGGGTTGTAGTAAGTACTGATTTTTGAGATTGGTGTGTATTTGTGGTCAGGAATAGAAGAGTAAGAGATCCAAAACAGAACTAAATGAGGGTAAGAGTTGAGGAGAAATAACGAGGTTGGTAATGACAAAGATGACCAAGAAGAACAAAGTAGTGAGCTTTGAGTTCTGTTTCGAGCAGGTATTAGCGAGGGTAGTTTTAGCTGGGTGTTGGTGTTACCTGTCTTAGGAGCCTACACTGAGCTGGAGAGAGGGAAAACCAGACAGTAAGTGTAAGCAGCACGTTGAGGACAGAATTCTTAGTGCTGGAAATAACAGTAGGAGTCAACATAGGGTGTGTTTGTTTTTTACAGCATGTCTGTAATGTGAGGATAAGGAGTTGAAGGATGGTCAACATTTCAGAAGAAAACTGAGAAAGTGGATGAAAATTAGTATTAAACAGATCCGGAATAATGCTGTAACAGGATAAGCATGGGTCGTAGAAGTAGGAAGGAAAAAATACCCAACATGTGACACAAGCAATAAACTTGTGGGAAGTGAGCATATTAATATTTCCTTTGGCAAGAATTTGTGTAGAAGATGTTCAGGAAGAGAGCACTTGAAAAGTGCAGGTTTTCATTTAACTTGGAGAAGTAGGAAGAAAATTTATAAGGATGCCACAACTGGAAGGGGGGACAATTAAATGGTTGGGCATGAAGTAAACCTGATCACAGATCAGCCAGGAATTTGAAGCCGAAGGCAGACTGAGGTGTGTTTGGCAATTAGACTTCATAATTCATGAGATAGGAGTGGAAGGTAAGAAACGGAGAGTCTGTAATTAATCTGTGCTAGAAAAGAAAGATAAAGGAGGAGGAACTGGGTTGAGATTAGATGGGATTTTATCAATCTGATGAGATGAAAATAATGGAAAGAGCAAGTAAGAGAACATGAGGAAGGACATGGCAGGCAAGGGAAAAGATCAGAGAGGAATGATGGGATAACAGAGGACAGGGGAAAAGCAATTGTTGCTGCAGACCATGTCAAAGGAATGGCTCTTCCAAGGAGTAGAACACTGAGTGAGAGGTATGGGGGAAATGAGTGGACCAAGGCAAGGAGATAAACAGGTGTCTGCTACGGAGTGCCAGCAAGGACATCAGTGTGAAGTTGGGAAGCTTCCTGAGGATGTTTGTGAGAAATTCTGAGGAAAGGAAGAAAGCTGAAATCACAGAAGGCTGATCAGGAGGAGCAGGCTGGCTGGCTTGCAGTTTTTCAGAGGGGAAAAGAGCTGAGTTATTGCTCAAAAGCAGATAAAATGTGATGGGGATGGTGAGGGTAGCCTCAGTATGAGAGTAAGGGGTGGGATTGGACAATAAACTGAGGTCTCTGTGAGAGGCTGAAGCTGCAGTGAGTGAGTCAGGCAAAGGCACCCAGGAAAAGTGAACACTGAGATTTAATAGGCCTGTGGGAAATATTCAAAGTGTATCTCCCAGCTGCAACAAGTGAAGAGAAGAAAGGGGAGTGGACTAGGCAGAAGGATGGAACAGGAATACAAGAAGGGCCAGTTGAGCAATGGTAAAGTCTTGAGAGTGGGGATAGAGATGTAGGTGTGGCAAATGTCACCAAGAGCAAAAAGGAGGCAGAGTAAGAGGTAGGGCTTATTGCATCAGGTAGATTGTTTAAGAAACAAGAAGCAGCAACTGAAGGAATAAAAAGGGATAGAGGAAACCAGGCTAGATGGGGAAGGAAAACTAGAGGAGTACAAAATAAGTTGCAGCAAGAGAGCAAGGTTAACCAAGATAGTCTCTCTAGTCTGCAGTGTCTGGCTTCCTCTTGTGCAGGTGTGTGGCCAGGCATGTTACACAGCCTCTGTTGACTGAACTAGTAATGAAAGTACATGTGTTGACTGAATGTCTTCTACCACATTAAAAATTGTCCTGATGAAGGCCACTAACCTAAGGTTAATATATTTTTTCAATTTTCAATGCTTCATTGACTTCTCTAGGGGCTGCTCTGAGGTACTGAAGAAGGCAAAGGTCACTGAAAAGAGTGGGGCATGGGGAACCAGGGAGAAAGGAAACAAATTAAGCACCCATCCTGCAGGATTTGGTTCCTCATCAGAGATTTGTTTGTTTCACACAGGTTTCAGATCCTTAGTGCAACAGAACTGAACTAGAAACTATTGTACGACAAGACTTCTTTGACTCAAATCAGTCAAGCGCTCATTTCTGCTACACTAGTTGTTTGAAGAATTGAAATCACAGTCTTTACTCTGAAATTAATTTCACTGCTATATAGGACCGTACAGTAAATACTTGGTATGCTGTAGACAGAATAACAGTATTGCTAAGATTTAGAACTTCCTCATAGGTCTCACTATACCTTGAGAACAAAAATAATCTTTTATGGATTCTACAGGCTGTCATAAACATTTACAGTACTCTAGAATATCTGTTGTTTGATTATTAATGCATTCATGACAAACATAACAATACACATTACAAATTCTGGTAAACTCATAAAGCAGAAGTATTGTGGACAGTTTCCAAGCCATGGATATAAGAAAAATAATGACCTGTTAGACTCCATAATAGTCTATTTACTATTTTTTTACTAGTCTATTTGCTAAATTGACAATTTACTAGCTCTTCTTTGATAAATGTACTTTGATTAAAAGCATAACTCATTACTCTCAGACTGCATTTTGGAAGAAAAGGCAAAGAAAAGTGAAGTGATTTTCTCAAAGTCTTTCTGTGAGTGTGTGCCAGAGCAAGGGATGAACAGAGGTTTCCAAGTTTTCTCAGATCTCTCTTGCACACGCCATTTGTATATATATGTGATAATGTGAAAAGCCAAGATTATACTTATTCCAATAATACCATTAAAGCTTATTCAGAACAAGTTTAAATCTAGATTTGAAAGCCTACTTTGCAGCTGAAAGGAATATTGTCCTTTTTCTTTTGGTGTAGATCTCTGCAGAAAATAATTTCTTCAGTATTTTCCAAATGTATTTCATTACATGGTGGAGGTCATATCCCTTCTTGGATTCAGGGATTTTGAGGTTTTGTACTTCCAGGAAAAAATTGCATGCTGAGATGATCTCTGATGTTTATATATTTAATTATTTTTTAAAAAAATCTATTTCAGACTTATTTTGCATGGAAGATATGCGATCTGGAGAGTGTTGTGTTATATGCAAAAACTGTGACCTTCAGGGCAAGGTTTGCCTCTCAAGAAATGCCTGTATTTCCAGGGTCCTAATCATTATGTTTGATAGACACTCAAAGCTTCATTTTCCTACTTACTATCTTGAAATATTCTATTTTCTATCGTTTTTTTGTCTTATTCTCCTGAAGATAGTAGGTTGTGCTAAGAGATATTTAACATTGTACTTTGCTGTTCTACATGTTCCAGTTCATTTCCAGAGATATGCTTCTCGTGGTGTTGACCAGGTTTCTTGGAAGGTGCGACAGCTGCAAACAGTATCAACAATGCCTGGGCAGGTGTGTGATCAGAGCAAAGCTAAGCTGTGCCTGAAGCCCTGTATATTTTCCATAATACAGAACAAAATTTTCTTTTGCTGCTAGTGATCAGCACTTCCTAGCAGTAACATTCTAAATGTGTTTTATGTCCTAATTGGGAAACAGAGTTCTTCACCAAGTTCTCCCGCTTACCGAGGGGAGGTTTTTTTAATGTTTGTTTGTTTTCAAACTGGAAAAATAGTGGGTTGTGTGAATGCAGAATTCAGATGCACTTGCCTAAGTTCCATGACCTAGAAAATAGGTCTGATTTGTTTTCAAAGCTTGGCAAAGCTATGAAAAAGCAAAAGTGTCTATATAGACTTGTGTGACCTGAAGTTTGCAACATGCTCTTCTTCAGAAAATCTTTTGGGCCGGAAGAATGTCCAGGATGTAAGCCAGCCCTCGCTGTGTAGTGCAATATTCTCTACATCATTTCTGCAATACCCTGTGTGATGGCTCTCGTGTTCAGCTCTCCATAGCCCTGGGGACTCTTGCATGTTTTTCAATTGCCTGCCTGTTCTTAGAGTTCTCAGGACTTGTTCTTTCCTCTTAGGTCCACATAAACCAGTAGTTACCATTTTAAATCATTGATACAACATTAGTGCAAGTCAGAGTATATGAGGAAATATCAGGTAGCTTTTTAAGTGGGGTTTTATTTTCTGTTTTGCTCAAGCCTACTTTTCTGAATATTATTGTAACACAAACAGGATTAATATTAATGGGATAATGCAGGAACTTAGTCTTTGCTCTCTTCAGTTCATCTTTTTATCATCCTTCCTGTTACAGTAATTTTGGAGTATCAAAAATTATGTAAGTTGATATGTTTATGTTTTGTTAATTTTCTGGTTTCTATTTGCTAAATTACTTCTGTGTGTGATTTTACAGTTCTATATATTTTAAAAACCCATTGTTTCAGGTGGACAGATTTGAACTAAGTTAAATAATTTAGGTGATTTATTTGGCTTCTGTCTGCTATTTCTGAAACACATCTGGTTATAATATAATAGTTTTCTTTTTAATAACAGTGTCAATATTGTTAGCTCCTGCTCAAGTTGTCACCTCTTCCTGTTTTCACATATTTTGTAGAGTTTCTCATGCTGTGATTTTACTTTAGACAAGTATTTTTGCTGTGAAATAGTTCGTAATTTTCTTGCTGACAGTAATTTTATTTTCATATATTGTAGCAAAAACTGAAAATATTTCAGACAACAGTATATATTTAACTGAATAACAGCTTTGTGCAGTTAGATCACCGCAATAGCAAAAAAAAGTAATCATATTTTTATAGTATAGAAAAATTCATGCATTAAGTTTAGATGTCACTGTTATGCATACTTGCAATAGCTATTAGCACAACAGTTTTAACAGAGATTCAAGCTTATTTGCAAGTGAGAAATGAACAAATTGTGTTACTCAATGACTGAATAATCACTTTTTTATCATCCTACATGCTGACTGAATAGGCCACAATTGCATTGTTGTTGTAATTCAAATTGTATTAATTATAATATCAGAAATGTTTTTATAAGACATTGAAAGATTTTTTTATATTTTTAAAGAAAGTGGCAAATCAAGGCCAGTTCTATGCCATGCATTATTAAAAAGCATAAAGAAACAAAAGGTCTGCAGAAGAGCCAAAATCCCAGCAAGTGGCATGCCAGGGTTGACAACCATAACTGTGCTGCTGGAGAGTGAGAAAAGTGAGTGAGAAAGTCTTTAGATATCAGAGTTTATGGTTTTCATGGGGTCAAACCTTGTGTCCCTTCATGGAGCATTTCAGTGCTTCAGAACTCACCGTGGAAAAGATCCAGTTTGAGTCCCAGGTCCAAAAATTTCTTTGGATTTGAATTTTCCCAGCTGAACTGATAAACAAGATATGAAAGGGAAAAAAATATGGAGAAAGAAGTAGAAGTCAGGAAGTAATTAAATTATGTGGTATGTTACCTCAGCTTGATGGGAAAAACAAATCAGCATTTCATTCATTCCTAGAGAATGACTGCCAGTTTCTGATTCAATGGGATTTCAGTTTAATACTTTGTTATAAATATTAAGAAATAAATGAAGATACTCTATTAATATACATTCTTACATGCTGCTACATTATTTGAAATTGATATATATGTATGTGCAGTTATAGGTAGGTATAAATTAATATATGCTGTAAAAGTGTCTTGTAGGTCAACACTGTAAAAAGAACTGTCCTTTTGCTGTATTTAATTTCTTTTCCTTTATAGTAATACACAGTAATGGTAGAAATTGAGCTATTTTCTGTTTTCCAGACAGCTGTAAAGGGAGAAAAGAGAGATGTTCGGAGTATATATAGTGGGGAAAATTGAGGTGTTAGGAATAATCATCCAGACGTAAAACAGTCTTGAAATAGTCAGCCAGGGATAAATTATCTGGACCTTGTAAGATAACTTCCAGGATCATAGTGATAGAGGGCGTCACCCACAAGCTGTGTGAGTCTGCCACTTGTTTGTGATTTGCCTTTCCTTTCAGATGTCATAATGTTGTAGGTTGGCATCCTTTTTTCTACATAGAACTAGACCAGTGACTCAGGTCAGAAGTCACAGTTCAAATAAAATAGATAGATCTTTATGTAATTCAAAATAGTCTCTGTGGCTTCCATGCAATTCCATCAATACCATGCTTCTTTTTTGTGAGGCATTTTTTGAAGTTGCAGGCTTTCTTGTTCACTGCTAATAATCCACAGACAGAAAGAGCTAAGAGAATGAAAAATTGAGAGACAGCAGAGTTGCTGTTACCCAGCAGCTTATTATGTACTTTTATCTTCTGTTCTACCCCTCACCTCTGCAAAATAAGATTAAAAAAAGCCAAACAACCATAAGCAGTTCACGTCTCTTCGCTTTTTCTTCCACTTCTGAAACATCCTCAGTTTGAGAGAAGAAGAGACCCTCACTGCCGTAGCTTTAGGGAAAGCTACCCTAAAGGCGTGCACTTTCTCCTACTGGGCACTGCTCAGCAGGAGAGGCTGTTCTCAGTTTTGAGCAGCGGTGATGTGGAAGGGAGGAGGCTGATTATAGCAAGGGATGAGAAGCATGCATTTACATAGTCTCCTCTTCCCTGCCACCTCTCCACTCTCTGGCAAGCATGGGTTTATTTTAGCATTGGCCTTCTGAAGCAGGATTAATATTCGCCCGAATAGGTCAGGCTGGAACAGAGCCAGGAAACATGGCCTTTCATAGCTGGGGTGACTCAGGAAGGCAGAGATACCTACTAAGTAGACAGGGCCTCTAACTGCTGGGCCTGTGCCCGGTGCAAGAGAAGTATCCCGGAATAACCTTTCTGATAAACAGCAGAAAAGTCCGTATGCAGTCTTTTTCCAGAGGCTGGTGCCAGGCTGAACCAGGCTATAGTGCTGCCCTCTGCTGTTTGGATTCGGGAAAAAAGTAAAAGTCAGTGATCAAATCCCGCACATTCGTAAAGAAGTTTAACTAGGAAGGCAGTAGCAGGTGAATACGTGCTTCCAATCTCTCATTTCACACAGTGCTTCCGCCAGTTGAAATGTTCCATCACATCTTCACTAGCAGTTCCGTTCGTAGCAATAGAACATAGCTAATAATTTTCTTGGGGGTTAGCACTGGTAGGGTCCTCCTGGCTCTGCAACACTACAGAGAAATCATGCTTTTCAACATGCTTGTTTGTGTTTCAGAGTGCAGGGGAGATGTAGAGGAACTCAGATTTGTAAAACTTTGCTACGTTTCATATTATGTAGAACAGTCAATTTCCTACTTACATGCATTTGATACAAAGTTGTGTAGCAAGCTACACAAGTCATCTTATCTAAGGACATGATGCCTGGAAGTGTCTAGGACCTTTTTTCAGTTGCTAATCTGTGAGGCAGTGTGGAAGCAATACAGAAGTAAGCTGATATTTCTATCAGAACTAGAGGGAATTGACATCAAGGAATATTTCCCGGCTCTGATGCAGTACACCCCTGATATGTACCCCTGAACGCTTGCACATCTGCAGCTATCCCAGCAGCTCCAAGAACTGGGTTTAGGGTTCTGTTCTGGAACATAACAGCTGTATCTAGGCTGATTTCATGGCCTAATGAAGTAAAGGAGCTTGTGGTGTATGATTCAGGAAACCCACTTCTTCATGTCATGGAACAGGTTTTAATGTTAAGCTTTGATTGCCATCTTAATGCTTCTATCTTTAAATGTGATATGCCTGTTTCAATTTTTGATACTGACTTTAAAATATTTACATTCAATTTCTTCATCACTAACATTTTGTCCTGACTGTGTGGGATTTTGACTTAGCTATCAATGTGCCTTAGAGAACACAAGTGATGTCTCCCTTTCGAAATAAAGGCAGAACATCAGAATCCTGTGACTCAACTAATGTTGTACAGTGATAAATAAAAGTAACTGTACTCATTAATCCTGTCAGCAACTCAACAAATAATTGTACAGTGTGGAGAGATTTGTGGTGACTTGTTTATGCAGGCAGTTAATGAATAATAAATAAAAGCTTATTTCAAAATACGTGAGTTAATTAATGATTTTTAGATGTACGATTTCACTTTGGGAAGTGGCTGTAACAATGGAGCTATGAGGCTGTTTGTTGGCTTCCCCTGCCTTCAGGAGTGAATCCTTTTAGTTCTGTTAGGGAAACCCTTTTCTAACATTCAGGCCTGCAATCTGAAACTGAACTTTAATGGTGAGGACTTTTCTGCTTGTGTTGTAAACAAGAATCAGGCCATAACTCTGGGTCTGTTTGGGGGAAGACAGAGAACTAGTGTAAGTGCCTTCCTTTCACCTTCCTTTACCTTTCCTTTCCCCTTGGTTTACTCTTCAGTTTTGGGATCATTTGGCTTCATTTCCCAGGCTCCTGTGGGAGAGGGAGGCTATACCATTGTCTGGCTGGGATGCTGATTTGTGCAAGCAATATTCACAGCACAGCCAAGTTGGCAGGAGGACCTAATTGAGTAGAAGTGATCATATTGCTCTCTACAGAGCCCAGGTGTTTCGTTGGCTACTATTTAGTTGCAACACATTTGCATCAGAAAACAATTCTAATGGAAGAAAAAAAAAACAGATCACTTTTACTTGTAGTCTCAGAACTTGAGGACATGGGTTAAAAAAAGTGGGAATGGGTAAAATCTCTTTGTTTCTTTTCCTTCATAGATTTCACAGAGAAATGAGAGATGGGAGAATCAGTCCAGCATCTGGTCTGACTGGTGTGACAATTGAAGCAAAGTTGGCAAACTTGGTTCAATCTGATTTTGTTTCACTCTTGGCCGTGTTCTAGTAAACATCTGTTCAGTCATATTTATTTTGTTTAATTTGTGATCCCTTTGTGAGTGTAAACTGCAGAAGTCGCAGAAGTCTGTGAAATTTGAAACACAGAAAAATCACCTGTGATAGAATAGAGGGATCCACAATGTGAAGCTACCATATGAGCATCTTCTGAGAAGTGTCAAGAAATCATGCATTATACTTCTGTATCCTTATGATTAGTGAGTTGACACGTACATAAAGATTCTGTGAATATCTGCATTGGGACAGGTGAATTCCAGCCTGCATCAATCCTGCAGTGAAAGATTTATTGAGAATTTGTGGGCTCCATTGCATGGAAAGTGGCTGCATCACTAAGTTCATTTCAGGAAGGGACATTTGCACACACTTGCAAAGACTGTCATCCTTCTTTCATTAGGTGGCTTTTATAGCTCCTAGGTATTTGGACACTAGGGTGGATCTTTTGTTGTTGTTACTTTCAACAGCTGTGCAGAGCCTCTTCCATCACTGTGCTCTCAGTCCCTTACAGAGGCAGACAAACCACAAGCAGTGACCAATGAAGAAACCCTCAGTCTTTATTACCTTTGCACTCCTTCTGAAGCTAATGGATAATTGGTTTAAGGAACCAGGTGGAAATATCCCTTGTGGAAGAAAGTCCATGGTAGCTGGCATGTCTGGGTGTCTGGCATACTCCATTCACTGTCTCCTTCTGCCTCTCTGTCACCAGCAGTGCCAGCCACTGCACCTCAGAATGATGCCTGCTCTCATCTTCGCAGAGTGCTGTGTCCACCCCACACTTGGGATTTGACAGTGTTAGCAAAAATTGTGTGTGGATCTCAGGCTATTTGTTTGTTTGTTTGTTTGTGGTTTTTTGGGTTTTTTTTTGTTTGTGGTTTTTTGG
>VZRZ01002180.1:956175-973583 GCA_013398175.1 Climacteris rufus | reverse complement strand
TTTTTTTTTTTTTTGGTTAATGTTTCTTAACTGGAGACTTGGGTGTTTCTCAGTGCAGTAGCCTTTATTCTGGAGGAGTTCTGGTCACAGAGAACCAGCTCAGAAGTAAATGTTTAGTTTGAAATATGCCAGCAAAGTGCCCTAAATGATTTATTACTGTGCTCAGTTGGTTGTTTGAGATCTCTGATATGCTGTTTATGTAAGGCAGTATTTTTGTAAACTCCGTTAAGTCTTATGCCATTCCTGAACAGTGTGGGCTGAAGTTGCATGCTGGGAGGGGGAAGGGAGACAATTTTTCACTTACCATATAGGGTGGGCAACTTACTTGAAATGGAATTGGACCCTTTCTCCAAGTGATGGAATCTCTGGTTAATGTAGTTCAATCTTTTCACTAACCTAGGCCTCATTTTTTTCAGTATGAATGAAATTGTACTTTTTTTTTCTGTCTTTTTTACTTTTTCAAAGAAATAATTGACAAATTAAAGAGAAAGCTGATTGATCCTCCTCGATTAAGAGCAGGAATTTCAGAAAGCATTTGAATACAGGTAAGAATTATTTTCTTTATCCAGAACTATCTCTTCGTGGGGAGATAGAATTTTAACTTCCTATTGGTGTTTCCTTAAGCACCCTTTTTCACAGTGCCTGGAGCTGAATGTATTCAGGGCACATCTGTTTCTGTATAAGGGAAACTATGTGAAGTAACTGGACTATTTGAGGGGCAGAGAAAGAATGGATTTTTTCAGTTGATTTTTCATTTTCAAGCTGCAACTGGGCAATTCTCTGCCACCTCCCCATCCTCAGTGTTCCCAACATACTGATGATCTGAAGATTAAAAATCTGAAAATCTTTTCATTATTCTTAGGTCAGTCATGTTTGAGATTCTTGTCCTTTGTTCAGGATGGTGTGGTAGCTGTAGCTTCAAATATCCCAAATCTGTAAGAGGAATATTGCATTACTGTGGGTTTTTTGTACTTCATTCTGAGTAGTTACAGAGAGCAGTTCCTGCCATCTGTCTCTAAGAAGGAGATCTCAACACTACAGGAATGAGTTTGACAGCTCCTGATTTTGTTTTGATTGCAGTCTGTCTGAATGTGTGGAGGCATCAGCTTCATGGTGGTTATTAGCCATCAGTTTATATTGCTTCAGCACAAATTTTCTTCTTTTTCAGCATTTTCCTGTAAGTTGGATTTATTTCAGATATGGAGGGTTTTATTGCTCTCAGTGTTTTCACAGCAACAGATACCAGCAGCATCCATCTTCTGGTTTTCTAGCCAAGGTATGCTCGCACTAAGTATCTGACATTCTTTAGTCATTTCACCCATTTCACTAGTGGACATTTCTGGGTGTTGTCCTGAACAGAGGGGACTCACTCTGAGTGGAAAGTAACAGATGATGGTTGGAAGAGATCCACTTACTGCTACCACAGATGTAACTGAAGTCTCTTCAAGACTGTGGGGGATGTGAAGTTGTCATGTTAAACAGCTTAGAAACTGGTGTTCACAGAGAGCTTTT
This sequence comes from Climacteris rufus, assembly GCA_013398175.1. Taxonomy (NCBI): domain Eukaryota; kingdom Metazoa; phylum Chordata; class Aves; order Passeriformes; family Climacteridae; genus Climacteris; species Climacteris rufus. The sequence continues at coordinate 972,071 of VZRZ01002180.1, read as the reverse complement.
TTCTGTATTCACCTCTGCAAATAGATTCCTTTTTTTGCATTGATTATTCCAGGCTGGGAACAGGAGGCTCTGCTTCACCTCCTGCAATCCACTTTCAACAAGGAAATACCAGCTGCCTTGGTTGTTACCAGTAGTTATAATTCTTCATTGCTTCTTTCTACCTTACTTTTCCTTTGGGTATATTTAAAGACCTGCTTGTCTTGGAGGTGCCTTTTTCAGTACATTGTTGCGTTATCAATGAAGCAAAAGAGTGGTGTTGGACTGTCTGTTCTGAAATGTCTGTGTGCTATCTGCCATGCTAAGCTACTTTGGATGGGTGTGATGGGTTGTCCCTGGCCAACGTCTAAGTACTCACACAGCCACTCACTCAGTAATTCTCAGGCAGGACAGGAGAGAGAATAAAAAGAGCAAAAGTTATAAAACACTTGGATTGAAGTAAGGATGTTTAATAAGTGAAGGAAAAAATGCAAAGTGATGCGAAGGCAATCATTCTCCACCTTCCACAAGCAGACTGATTCCCAGTCTGTTTCTGAGGAACAGCTACAATGGCTACCTTAGGAGACAACCCCACAGCCAGTTTTTGTTGCTGAGCATGATATTATATGGTGTGGAATAACCCTTTGGCCAGTTTGGGTCAGCTGTTCTGGCACTGTTCCCTCCCATCTTCTTGAAACAACAAGGCATAATAGCTTTAAACTGAAAGAGAGTAGGTTTGGATTAGATATTGGGAAGAAACTCTTTACTGTGAGGGTGGTAATATACTGGAACAGGTTGCCCAGAGAAATTGTGGATTCCCCTAATTTTACACTAATTCATAGTAGGTCAGAAATTGAGGGTAGTTTCATTGATAGCGTAAGGATCCTGATGACGCAGTAACAGCTCAACTTCTTCTCCATTCTCATGACATGTTCCCCATCTCTGCTCATGTCAGCGCTAGCAATCATGTAGTCTTACAGAAACTGACCTTTCAGCACATCCTCAACAGTGAATCAAAGCTGTTACGTAGGCAGGGAGCTGGGAAAAATGGCAGAAGCCATCTTTCTGGAATAGACGCGTCAGTTTGTGACATGGCTGGGTGGTTGTTACAGAGTGGTTGTACTTCTTCATTCTTATATACCCCTAATTAATCTCCCCCACCCCCACTTTGTTCCTTTTAAATATCTGCTATTGCCTTGTGGTCTGTAGCTCCTACTTCAGCAAGTAGAGCAGTTAGGTAGAGAAAATTCTATATACAAAAAAGGATCCAATGGATCCTGATCCAATGGATCTTTGGTTCTCTGAAGCTATGATGCATGGATTTCTCATTAACAGTTAACTAGGAAAAGAAACATAATATTTTATGTATGCTATAGAACTAGATATAAAAGCCACTCATATACATTATGTATGTCAATGTAAGTCAGACAGAAGATTAATGTTTTACTTTGTGTGTTTTTTCTTAGGGGCTCTATACACAGGTTATCAGAATAGCTATAGAGTATTTCGATGTTCCTCAACTTTTTTTTTTTTTTTTTTTAAATCTGAAACGTGCAACATGTGTGGGAGGGTTTCCATACGAAGTTCCCCAGCTGAAAACGCGAAGTGGTATTTCTGGAATGTCCTTGCCACTAGATGGCAGGGTGCCCTTTGGATAAAGGAAGCACTAGGCTGTGTTCGACGCTAGTATGCTCTCAGTCTCCAAACCTTTCGTTATCGAGAGTTTTACTGGAGTAAGGAGCGGGTGCAGCACTGGAGAGAACCCTAATTATATTATGGCCCTTTGACAGCACTAACATGCAGTTTTGAATTTTCCCCAACAAAATAAATACCTTAATAGAATTCCACCAAGCTTGACATAGTAAGATAATATAGAAAAGCTGTGTTTTAACCACAATTAAACCATAAGTTAGTGAATGTGTTGGAGAAACCTCTGCCTCTTGTGCACGTGCTGGTTTTGCTGTGCCAAGTTCTGAAGCACTCAATCCTTGAAGTGAATTCAAAAGAGGAGACTGGCCCAAGTTGTGACTTTGGAATCTGTTTGTAAATAGTTTAGACTGACAGTTTGCTGCAGGTGGAAGATCCAGGTAGCATTGAGAAGAGTTAAGAGCTCTACATTTCACTCTATCACACCAATTTAATCTTGGATTCGATTTTCAACTAATAAATTCAACTGAATGAAACTTGTGTAACGGTGCTAAGAAACAGTAAGGATACTTTTGTTTTGACTGGAGTTATTACAGTATTCAGAATATTAAGATGAAGAATTTGTGCACATTTACTATCCCAAATATAAATTTGTATCCTGGGAAAGTGGGTGTAACACCCCTCTATTTTGAAATGGAGTGTTAAACATTGGCAAATTGAAATGACCACAGTAAGATCAGGTCCACATCACTGAGTCTGTGAACTAATGATGGGCAAAGGTAAAAGATGTACCAAACTGGGTGCTTTGTCATGGTTTTCATAGCACTACACTTCTTTACTACCACATCTAGGAAACTCGTAGAGAAAGTCTCAACATTTTGAACTTTTATATTTTTAGTTGATAAATAGCTAAATTTTAAATTAGTTTACTCATTTAATAAATATGATGACTATTTAACATCATCAGGCTATATGATCCTATTAACAAAATTGCTAAAACCTAAAACTATTTAACAAAAATGACCACATTTTCAAGTTCATTTTTGGTGGTGCTTGCAATTGATTCATTTCTCTTTTTCTGGAATAGTTTTTATACTTTATTTACAAAGACTGAAAAATATTTTAAATTAGTTAAATTATAAAATTAATGGGGCTGACAAAATGAAAAGTGTAAGTTCAGTGAAACAAATACTTTGTGAAAAGCTGTTTCAGAGAGGATATTTTTCAACATGTTAACTTGTGCAAAAGATATTTTCACTTGGTGCGTGGGGTGATGTTGTGCAATTTTTTTAATCACATTTTCAGAAGCTACTTACTTGTACTTACCACTGGCTAAGCTTTATTACAAATGACACTGCTTAAGCCTGTTCAATCATGACTTGGATCCTCTGACTATAATGAAATACAGAAATTTTTTTGCCAAGTTTTGCCCACACTCAGTTTGGGAAGGATGTACATCTGCTTTCACAGGAAAAAAAGGTATCAGCTTTCTTAGTCTGTTACACAAGAGTATCTCTCTCTGGGCTGCCTGCATTGCACATGCACGATTCATACACTATTCATACACTACCAGGTTTGCACTTGGCCTTTTCGTCTGTCTTGTCTGCGTCAAGGGCAGATTTCAGAGCAGGGTGATCTGACTGGTGGGCTTCCAGTCACATCTGAACTGAGGTTGAACCTGTGTTTTTCCAGGGTGTCAGCCATGAGGTGTTTCTTGTGCTCCAGTGGGAGATGCTATGTTTTTAGCATCCTTGTGGGCATGAGGGAGCAGCTGCAGTGAGCAGATCCCAGCTGTGAGGAGAGAAGGCGGTGCTGGCAAAGCTGCAGCTGGTACACTGCTTCTTGCTGAGAGGTGCCTGGTGGAATTGCTCAGACAGCCCCAGTTAAAATGAATGGAGTAGCAAATGCTTTATTCCATATAATGTAAGATTTCTGGCCTGCTGTAGCAAAAACGCCTCCAAGTTATCTGGGACATTTTTAAAGTCCTTTTTCAGAGATAACATCCTGTATGGGTGAAAAGCTCTGATTGTAAATATCACTATTTTTTGCTTTGGGACACCTGCATAGTGTCCCTGCTTATGACACCATCTCTGAGCTTATATATCAAAGAAAGATAACTGATAATGTTTGACCAGATGTTCTGGCAGAATCGCCATGAGGCCTCTCAAGATGTTTTTTTTACTTGTCACATGTGGTTGAAGAGTGGTGAAGAGATGTGAAGGTCTTGTACTTCCCAAAATTGATATAAAATGCTTGCAGCACCAAATCCTTACAATGCCGTTGTAGGTGTCTGTTTTACCATGGAAAGGCATTTACTAGTCAAACAGAAATACTTTCTTCCATTTTCATTTTCTCCCAGTTCCTGTTGTTTCTCTTGCTAACTCAGCAGCAAGGGAGATGCCGCTGTGGCACAGTTAATATAGACAGGTGGTGACAGCTTGCAGCCTTTTAACCACTACTTTGCTTAAGCCTCCTCTAAGCGTGAGTTTTACAGTAACACAAAAACCATATGTTATCATTGAAATAGCTTTGCCTGAGGGGAAGACACACAGAACTGGGATCTGGGAGATTCCTTGGTAGAAAGGGGCTGGATTAAGGAGTGGTTTAAGAGCATGGCATGCGAGTGCGCGAGACCTGGTTTTATTTCCTACCATTGTGTGACAGTGGACAATGCATCCCTTCTCCCTCCTATGGCAGGCAGAGGTCAGTAATAAAATATCCAGCAGTTTGTGTAGGGCACAGGTGCTGGGGATGACAGAAAGTCGTCTGGACATGCTGAGCAACCTGGTTTATGCATATAAGGAGTAGAAGAATCCAAGATACAGGAGGGAAAGACATAGAGCAAACTGGACAATTCAACAAAATACTGTACTCATACCACATGCTGCATTGCTAGCTCTTAATAATAGACATTTTGGCATGGTATAGACTTGCTTACACTTTATCACAATACATATGGAGATAATAACAGGGGAGTATTTGCTCTTTGCTTCTTGTTTTTTTTCTATTAACAACATGAGAACCTTTTCCTTGAGGTGCTACTGACAGGGTGGACAAGAGAGTTGCAGTGATGGTGAGACTGTAGGGATCTTGGCTTACAAGTAACCCAGAGCCTAAAAATGTTGGTCTGTACAAATCCCATTGCCAAACTCTGTCTCCTCCCTTCACCATCCTGGTGCTGTTCTATGCTTACGTAAATGTTAGAGCTCTTTATTTTTTATAGGGAAACAAAAGGGAGACAGGCACTCCTGGTGCTACCTTTCCTTTTCACACTGCTCCCATAGAAAAATTTTTTGTTGCTTTGATTGTATTTAAATTACAAGATACATTTGGGACAAGTTTAGAAAGCATTTAAGTAAATCAATTCATCTGGGAGGAGATCAGGCTCTGAATAGCCTATGGTGTGATCCAATAACCCTGTCAGATTGTTGCCTACTAGGAGGATCTGAATGGCAAGATAAAATTAAGAGATGGAAGAATTTATGGCTGTAGGAGCACAATGTTTCCTGGAGCACTAGGTTAAGCCATACTTTGCTGCTGAAGTGTGCATCATCCTGGCTGATGCTTTGATGGAGAAATTGTGACGAAATTGAAAAATATTTGTTGTACAGCTGCTGGCCTAAGTGGCTGAAGTGTCTGGCTTTTGAATCAAGCATGCTCTGAAACAGCATTCCAATATGTAGATATAAATGCCAAGAATGGAGAGGCCTGCTTAATGTGAAATATTTGGGATTAGTTGGAAAAATGTCCTGCAAGAAAGATATTGTGGCAATATCATGAACTAATGACGAGCTGGAGTTGACATGCAGTAGCTGGGTCGTTTGAAGCATTACAAACCAAAGGGACAACAGCATATAAGCAAAGAATGAATAGGAGACACGCTGGTTAATTTTCCTTTCCTGCCTCTATATCTTGCATGTCAGTTTTCCCAAGCAGTGTTTTACACAGAGATTGCAGTGGTTCAGCTTTCCAAGCCTAGTTTTTATATGTTAGGTGTCTCCCCTTCAAGAAAGTTGCCTGCCAGGTGAAGACTGGTGAGTTACATCTGGTGTGTTCCTTGAGAGCTATGAAAGGATCAAAGAGCCAAATAGACATCAACACCACAGATAAGGACACACAGACACTTTCAGTGTTTGTGTCCTGAGAGATGGAAAAAGGAAGGTTTCCTGGAGGGAAGTGGAACTGGTGATTTATGCCAATAAAATATAATTTCAGATTTTTTGAAGTCCATTCTTAAAATCGCTTTTAATAAATGTTTAAGTACTTGCTCAAATTGTTGTTGCTGTTTCCTTAAACACTGCCAAATGAGAGAGGTTGCTTCTGGTTCCTTAGTGACACTGATTCATTAATGTTGCTTTCACAGGCGAGATACCTGGTGATCCCTTAGAAAATCCACAAGGCGTGCTAAGAGAGGCCATGTTTTTTGTAAGCAAATGCAGCATGCAGTTAATTCATGCTCTGCCTGCCAGCAGAAACCATGGTTTCTATGCCCATGTTTGCACACAGGAACTATAGGGTTGTGCACCCCACCATTGCCTGCTGTTTCTCAACAACTGTAAGTATCTCTGTCTTGCCCTTGTTCCTGGGACAGATCTGAGGTCATGCTGCTGGAATAATCCCCTTAGCTTATCTTTCTGGATGTATCATGCCCTGTTTGAAAATTCCTCCCACTTACTTCTTCTTATAATCAGATCAGTATAAATGCCTCATTCTTGCTTCAAATGCCCATCAGAATTTTAGACTGCTTACCCCCTGACATGGTCTGCTGTCTTATTTTCCTTGCCACCTCTGCTTCTATAGCATGCTAGTCCTGACACCTCATCAAGTTTTTCACCTCTGCTTTCTGTGCTTCTTCCCAATTACTTTCTTGCAGAGGATGTGGTTTTGCATCTTCTCTTTTCCACTAATGACCTTTTAAAAACATGCTGTTACATAGTTACCCAGAGGTAGTGTCTTTATAGATGATTAAAAGACACTTCAGAAACTGACTGAAAGAGTTGCTGAATTTCCCAATGTACCTTATCTTCCTCTCTGTCTCTTTGATGTAAGATCTGAGAGGTAAGAACTTCTTCTGTTTGGGGATATTGCAGATGTTAAATATAGGATAAAATGGAAATAACAATTTCTCAGTTTGCATGAGCAATTGTAGGTATTGGTATGATAAACCACATGTGACTTTTTGCAGGTGTTCCCTTTGCCAGGGTTCTGGGCTTCTTGCCAAAGTATTTTCTCTCAACCTCACTGTTAACCAATCCCTTGTGTTTTGCATCAGCTTCTGTCTAAATAGGCTTAGCCCTCCAGTTAATAGATATCTTTTTCTCAAGCCCTGCCCATTGCACCTGCTTTTGAAAATGTGCTCTGGAGAACCCAGTGATTCATGTGTTGTGTGCTGTTGTTGTTTGATTAAATCATTGCTTAGTTTCAGGTGGCTGCATTTGTGTGCTGGAACACTTGATCCTCCTGTTTACTGCTTTTGTACATCGTGGAAGTGTTTGTAAAGCTTGAGGGGAAGTTCAGAATGAAAGGTATAATATCAGTGTTTGGGATAACAAATGCTATAGGCCATACACTCTCTTCATTCAATGCTTTTTCTGTTTCCACACCAGTGAGCACGATGGATGTAATGTAGTCACAGCATGTTTCCAGAAATCCTGAGATCAGTAATGTAAAATAGGTCTTTGGAATTTTAATAATGGAGAAAATGTCAGTATGCAAAGTTGGTGCAGCCTTGTTCCTCCCTTCCCCCAGTTTCACTCCTTTAGGCCAGCCTACATATTTTCTGACCTTGCATGCACAATATAAGGCAGAGAGAGGAAAACCTCAAGGGACTTACATTGATTCCTCTCCTATTTCAATGGGACTGACCACCCTAAAAAGTAAATACATACAGACATGCTTTCTGATCAGATATTCAGGATCAGCTTCTGGCTCCTGGATGCATTTGGGAAGCTTGGGGACCTTCAACACTGAAATGACTTTTGACATGTCCTAAGAGGGACTGTGGCACCCAAAAATCACTGTTTTTTTCCAGGCTGCTGTTTTTCCGCAACCATATTCAGGAACAGGTTGTGTGTCACTGGCAGTGCTTCAGTCATAATGGTTTGAAGGCTGATGAACAGCAAAGTGTTGAAAAGAACATGATTCTGACCCACCTTCCTTATAGAAATTACATTATTTATTTAGCTCTTTAACCAATGGTGATATTTTCCTCATAAAATATATTTGTACACTGTCAGGTATATATCTGGGGTTTCAGAGATCAGCTGTCCTGGTCGGTGATCACGGTGATCATAAGCTAATGCTGGGAATGGGAAATGATTTGCAGGAAAAAGCTAGTTAACTTCTCCATGTGAGTATAAATATATGCATATTGGCAGTTTACAGTTCATTAACTTTCTAGAGCATTAGACATAGACAAACCTTTTATTTTGTGGTCTCTTAATATGTGGCTGGATATGGAGAACAGTTTGAGACATTCTTCTTATGAAAGCAGTCTTATCAGAAGCCCTTGTTGTGATTGCTGCAATGGCCTGGTTCACTCCAGGTTAGAGATTTGCATCTGTAGTTCAAGCCACCAGCTAATGAGTTATCAGCCACTGATAATGTTATTAAATGAGCAGTTATTCAGAGCTGAACCTATAGAATGATAATCTCAGTAACACATCATGGTCAGATTGAGTTCACTACCAAGAAAATCCTTACTCATTTGCCTATTAAAGCACTTTGTTGTTTGCTTTTTTCCCCATTTGGTTACCAGAAATGAAGATTTTTCTCACTCACATCAAAAATCCCTTCCTGATCAATTAAAAAAACCCTACAATTTCTGTGTTTTTTTCATACACTTATATTGAAACATAAAAGAGGACCTATCTTTTGCTATGATATAAGTCAGAGTCTGCAGATGACTCTGCCTGATTAATGATTGAAAGATTGTTTCTTTGCAGCTAAAGGTGCTAAAGTCATCTGTGTGTGAATTTGTGTCTACTTCTAGGCTTTACAAAAATTATTGTGCAGAGGTAAATGAAATTGCCAGAGAAGTATGGCCTCCCTTCAGTAATTATTTAGTCTTACTCTAAGAGAGACAAAATGGGTAATAAACATTAAGACATAACTTCAAATCCCATGAGCCTATGTTCCTCTCCTTACTCCTATTTTTTAGATCATAGCAATTCTTTGTCTTTTAATCCAGAACCCTTCAAAGAGCTTCATTTTGCTCTTTGAACAGTGTGTGGCTCCCCTTCCTATTTGCAGACTAATGATGAATATGAAATGCCATTTTCTTTAAATGTTGCAGTTCTATTATTTTTTTCCTTGGATCTCATGTGTTACTTTATGTGGAAACCTTTCAGCTTTTTTTGAGACTGTGGTTACACACAAAGAAGTAATATAATGACTAAGCAACCTATCTGTTTTAGTTGCAGAGCTAGAAGTTGACCAATTTACCTAACTTTTTGGTTTTCAACATAGACTGCTCATTGCTTATGCCTTATATGCAGCCTAAACTCCTTTCTGGAATGGCATCCCTTGATGCAAGCAATGGAGGGAAGGATTAGGAGATAGCAACAATCCAATAGATTTTGCCCAGGTGCAAATAGCTAGTCTTCAAATGACCTGTGCAACAGTGTGTAACCCCAAAATAGTTATAGATTCCTTGAAAATTGTTCTTACTGACACTCCCTGGCCAAGTTAGGTTTTATGTTCTTCAGTAGGTAAAAAATGCTACAGGTTTGCATTGTTTCCATGTGGGTTTATGTGTATTGACTAAACTCAAGCTTCTCTAATTGCATGTGTCTAAATGCTAAGTGAGTGTAGATAAGTGAAGTTGAAAGCTAGTAAAATAAAATACTGTCAGCTGAGGGCAAATGCAAAAGCCATTGTATCTGCCCTCCTCAGCAGACTTCCTCAGAAATAAAGCAGAGTAAACGATTCTACAGAATGAGAGCTGTTCTCCATGCTCCAAACCTCTGAGTCAGATATCCCCAAAAGATGTTAAGGACAAATGACACTCTAACAGGACAGTTTCCTGAGTTATGTAAAAATGGGAAAGCATGATGATGAAACCAAAACAAAAAATAAATTTTTTATGTACACTTTAATTGCCTTGTCAAAAAGAAAATATATCCCTTCAAAAGTCAGCTGAGTTTATCAGCTTTGCAAAATGATGAATGAACGCCTTGTTCTTTATTATTGCTTAAGTCATTCTTGTTTATGCTATTATTTCAAGGATTATGTTTTGATTGTTCTGAAGAGGTGAAAACACTTTCTTGCTGATGAATAAACACTGCTGCTTTTAAATATTTGTATGCAAAATGTCTTTAAAGCCATTATGAAATGCTTTCCAAAAGCTCTAAGAAACTGTTTCCCAAAAAGACAGTTTTTCTCTACATTTTCTTTCATGCTAAACAGTCCAAATGAAAAGCCTTTCAGAGTTAACTAGTTAAAGCAATACCAGTGTTTTAGTGTAATGAATAACTTTTTATAGAGGACAATTGCACACAGTTCAATATGCTAGTATTTCTATTTCTGTGCCCCACCAATGCTGGGATTCTAGGGTAGAATTTCTTTCTTTGAGAAAGCTGAAGCGATCAAAACCCTGATTAACCTCTGATATTCACGTGGTGCTCTTGATCTTGAGGACCGAAGCAGTAACAAAGAGTTAATGGCAGCCATATGCTCAGGGTATTGTGGGTACTGTTGACCCAAATGTGAACTCCGCAAGCGGGTGCTGCTAACTCCTGTTTGTTTCAGGTTTGGTGTGGAGATTACTGATGAAGAGTTTGAGCTGCTACTTGACAGAATCCCCCTTGATGAAGATGGAAATGTCAGATACCCCCAGTTCATGCTCAGGTTTGATTCCTGGTATGCAGCATAGGCATTTTATTTCTCATTTGTGAGTAGAATTATTTTTAACCTAAAAGGCTCACATAACATTTCCAGAGTGAATCTCATTTCAGTGCTCCTTTATGCCATACTTCTTGTATGGAGTGTACTGATTACATTCAAAGTTAGCTGATGTCATGGATGTATGCTGTTTGTAATTTAGTTGCTCTTTACATGCTATTTACATATTTTAGAAGAAAGACTTCAAAGATAAATAACAAACCTTCATGCTTTCTGCAGGCTGGGAAATATGTCAGACTTCTATATGAAAGCTATTATTTCCAGAAAATGGTAATAAATGTATTCAGTATATCTTTGAGAACTTGAAGCATTTACAAGCCCTATATGTAGTCTGAAATACTTTTAAAATGGTGGTATTGGTTGATAAAAGCCCTACTCAGCCTCCAAGGCCTAGCTGTGAATTAGTCTGCTTAAAACAAAGAAACACTGGGCTAGATAGAAATATTCTATTATTTTCCAAAATTTAGAACTCAATCCCCAAAACTGTCACACCAGTAGCAGGGCAGAAGCCAGTGTCATTTCTGAAGTGAATGAAAGACTTGGGGAATCTGGGACCATATAGAAAGTCATTCTACCCATGAAATCCAGAGAAGTAAATTCCATCATTTCCTCACACACTTGCATGTGCATAGAAGAGTTAGGCTGCTCAGTTATTTATTTTGAGTTATTTAGCAGGTAAGGGTATATCTAATTTGCATACACACAAGAAGAGCAGGTAGAAGTCTGAGTTCATTGTACAGAAACAACATGGGGGTACCTTCCTGCACATCAGGTAGCAAACCAATGAAGTACTGCAGACCTGGTGAGATTGCTTCTTCCTTTCCATTCCATTCATTGATCTTTTGCTGTTTCTTTTCCTCTGTCCTTGCCTTCCTGCTTCAGGAAGCTTTGGAGCTGAATTAATATGTCCATGCGTTTGCACACATGACGGTTGGATGTGACACTGAATTAATAAGATACCTGTGACCTTCTAAATGGTATCTCCAAGGCAATCTCCAAATGTGTCCCAAACAACACCTGATTGCATTTTGGTGGGCTCTTTTTCCTCACCTACTTTTATGCCAAGGCCTCCGCTCCATTTCTTTCTTTCATAGCCCTCTGACTGTGTTGCAGTTATCATGGATTCAGTTGTGTATGAATTTCTTAGCTCTGGAAGTATTCCTTGGTCATCCTGTGGTAAGGTAAAGGGGAGAGACAGAGGATAAAGGCCATCTAGAAAAGCTCACCAAACTTTGAGAAACCAAAAGAATAAAAAGTAAAATACACAGAGATGCACAACCCTACCTACTTCCTCTTGCTGGACACTCAGCTGTGCTCTGTCTTAATTTCAGGAGAAAGAGATTAATCTATTAGATTAGAAACTCAGAATAAGGAAGGAGGGGTTTTTAGGAACTAAAGTTACAGCCTGGCTTTTGTCACCATAGAAAGAATAGAACCTGATCATTCAGTGGCGAAATGCTTTCTCTGCAGCCTTTTTTTTTTTTGCTAATGTCAACCTTCAGAATTCACTAAATCTTGCAATTTCAAAGACTGTTACCAAGCTTACACCTGTTGTATAGAAGTAATAAATGTTTATCCAGGAATCTTTTTACATTCAGTAGCGTAATTCTGTACTTGAATGTCATCCAAACAAATAATTGTATAGCACTATATATATATCAACTATTTTTTCCCAGGCTGAGTGGGAGACAGTCCATAGGCCTCATAGCATAGCTTAGGAAATAGTTCTTTATTTGCTTTATCGTGAGAACCGGAGGCCTCTCTCAGATTACTTGTACATTAATATGGGGTAATTTTGTTTTGTGCAAAACTAGAGTGTTACTGGGAATGCAATGTAGGACTGAGATATAATTTTCACTTTCATCAGCCACGCCCCTGTCTTTCCTCCTATAAAACCAAATCTTGCTTGCAGGCATTGTCCCAGATTCCTGGCTGTACATAACGGGTTGGCCCCACCCAGCAGCCAAACTTTCACCCAAACACTCACTCAGTGTGATGCCAGGAGAAGGTAGGAGGAACAAGAAAGACAAAGCCTGTGGGTTGGACTAAACACACGGAGATCACTTACCAGTTTCAATTGTGGGCAAAACAGACTTGACTTGGGGAAAATTAATGTAATTTATTGCAGAGATATATATATATATGTATATATATATACACACAAAATTTCTAATTTAGGAATAAAAAAGACAAATATTAAGATATATGGGGAAAGAAACTCTCTCCCCCACCTTTCCCAGGATCAACTTCACTCTGTCACTCCAGACTCCTCTCTTTGCTACCACCACCAGTTACACTCAGTTCCTTCAGCAAGGAAGACACTGGAGCAGTGTGGAGAGGGGAGGGGGTTATGCTTAGGATGTAATGTTTTCTCTCTGCTGTTCCTTCCATCCTGCTGTTTTCTTCTGTTCTGTCATGGGCCTTCCATGGGCTGCTGTCCCCTTCAGGGTGAAGGGGGGCCTGTTCTGGAAGGCAGCAGGAATGAAATGTGTCTGTAGTAGCTGAGTTGATATATGTCCTGAAGCTCTGTTGCTTAATGGTCTTAGAGGACCTGACCAGAGATAGCCACCGTGCACTCCTGCAGAGAGTTATCCTTATGAGTGTGCCTGCCTACACATGGAGAGAGGGCTTCTTCTCAATTGACTTTTGGCACCTAGTTTGCCTGGGGAGAAATCAAGAAACCTTCACTGGCATAAGTTAAGGCCACATCTAAATCACAGAGTTTGTGTGAGTTCCAGCATGCCCTGGAGTCATAGCTTCAGCTTCTCTGTATCAAGAATGAGTCAGGAATATGTTGTAGTTCCTTTTTGGTCTCCCTGCTGTCAGCATAGTTTGCAAGAAGGAGATGCATTGATAGACCTGTTGGCATACGATGAAACCTCAACACACGGCCAGGCCAGGAGTCTAGACCTTGTCCTAGGTGTCTCAGTTTAGACATAATTTCAGAGTGTTTCTAACTTTCCTGGACCTTTCTCACTAATTTTCTCTTAGGAAAGGAAAAATCTTGCTTCTTCATTTTTTCTATACCTGTTATTCTTTAAATAACCTCTATAGAACAGGAAGTTGAAAGAAGCATTTAGGAAAATCTATGATCCCTCATTAGAATGGCAATGAAGAGGTTTCATTTACTGAATTAACATTTTAATTGGGAATTCATTGCGCTATAAATTAAATGTATTTTATGTCTTCAAATAAGGTGTTAGTTTGGTTGGACAGGAGTATTCTAGAAGGTCTAAGCCTGAATGGAAATGGCTCTGCATTGGCTTGTGATGGCTTCCCTTTTCCACAGTCATCTGTCTCCCTCATCCTTCACTCATTATCCAGCCAGGTAGGACTGAGACAGATCGTAAAAGTACAGGAGACTCAGAATGGTGTGTTTGTTCCCAGTCCCATAGATACTAAGTGGAGGATAACATAACATCCTGGTTTCAGCTGGGATAGAGTTAATTTGTATCCTAGTAGCTGGTATGGTGCTGTATTCTGGATTCAGTATGAGAATAATGTTGATTACACACTGATGTTTTAGCACTGATGTTGCTAAGTCATGCTTACCCCAAGTCTTTTCAGTGTCCCAGGCTCTGCACAAGAAGCTGTGAGGGAGCATGGCCAGGACAGCTGCCCTGAACTGGCCAAAGGGATGTTCCACACCACAGAACATCATGCTCAGTGCATAAACTGGGGGGAAGCCGGTTGGGAACTTCTGGTGGCTGGTTGGGGACAGGCTGGGCTTTGGTCAGCAGGCAGTGAGCAGTTGCATTGTGCACCTCTTGTCCTTCGTGGAGTTCATTCCTCTCCCTCTCTTTTTGTTGTCTTCCTTTTCACTGCAATTATATTTTATTGTTATTGTTATTAGATTTGTTTTATTTTAATTCAGTTATTATATATAAACTCTTATATATAAACTCCTCTTAACTCGTAGGTTTTACTTTTTTTTTCTGATTCTTCTCCCCTCCTACTGTGGGGGGCAAGGGGTGTGTGTGTGAGACAGAGCAGCTGTGTGGTACTTAGTTGTTGACTGGGCTTAAACCGGGATACTTAAAGAATTGCATTGACTGCAAGCAGAAGATAGTTTGTGAGCCTGAGACACTATTAGCAGTAAGGATAACATGAAAACTTTTGTCCACCATCAAAGATCAACCATAGAGAGGTTTAGTGTAGCAGGGACTGTAAAATCTAACTTGTTTTTCTATCATGGCATTTCATACTAGCAAGGATGGTAATCAGATTAATAAAGAAAAAAAGTTATTAAGAATCTGCCATAGGGATATTAGCTATGAGACAAGGTTTCTTAGAAAAGGTAGTATTCTGTACTTTTGAAATAATAGTTCTAGAAAAAATAGAAATAATAATTATGTATTTTTTAAATAATAGAACAGATCTATGTGCTCAAAAGTGTTCTGTTGTCTCCAGCTGTATCAGCTGACCTAATGAGAGATGTCCACAGACCATATCATGGTTACCCTCATGCTGTAATGTGTGTGCATCTTGTATTATTAGTGGATGCTTTAGACTTTAATTAGCCATCTTATAGTTATTGCTCATACACTCCAAGAGGAGGAAGCTACCTAGAAAGGGTAGTACATCAGTACAGCCTTTCCTCAGTAGCTTGGCTCCTGCTGCACAATCTGCAAATTGCTGACTGTTGTGGTAGCAGGCTGTTTGCATACACTAAATAGAAAGGAGATGTTATGGCAGAATTAAGGCACTGGTCACAATGTTTCTGCCTGCAACCTGTTTCCCTTCACAGTATATTCCCAGAAGGAAAAGTTTGGACCAGTTCAGTTTTCTTGATTTATTTTTACTGATGGTACTTTTGATCTCTTGCCTCTTACAGTGGAACTTTGTTGTCACTCTTGCCTTATGAGTAGCACAACTGGAACTGACTCCTTCAGTATTTGAAATAATATTATGCTGTGCTCATTCGTTGTACAGTACATGTAGGAATAAATTATATATGCCCATTATGTAGAATGGGGTTTGAGAAGTGTTCAGTGTATACACTGATGTTAGTAAAAACCTGTGGTTAAACCCTTTTCCAGGCTTCATTTTTCAGATTGAGCACTACATGAGAAATGCTTTTGAAAATCCTAAGTAATTTGCCTTGGCAAATTTATTAATTGCTATTCTATTAGAAGAGGAAATTAGAGTGCTAAAATGTTGTGTGAGCTATTGTCCCAGCTGACAGCTTCATTAAGGATCACTGACACCAAGTCACTTGGGTGAAAAGTGACAGCCATATGACTGCAGTACACTTATTTTGCCTTGCAGACAACCTTTTTACAAGCTGTATGTTTTTGATGATGCTGATTGGGAAGTATAGTGTCACCTACAAATAAGTGAGCTACCCATGTTTCAAACCTACAAAGGTGTAA
>VZRZ01002180.1:948675-951175 GCA_013398175.1 Climacteris rufus | reverse complement strand
TGGAGCAGCCTCACCTTGAGTCCTGTGTGCAGTTTTGGGTGCCACAATATAAGAAGAATATTAAGGTATTACAGAGCATCACAAAGGAGTGACACAAGAATGGTGAAGGCTTTTGAGAGGAAGCCGTTTGAGGAGTGACTGAGGTCATTTGGTCTGTTCAGTGGAGGAGACTGAGGGGAGACCTTATTGTGGTCTTCAGCATCTTCACAAGGGGAAGTGCAGGGTCAGGCACTGATCTCTTCTCTGTGGTGACCACTGACAGGACCCAAGGGAGTGGTGTGAAACAGTGTCAGGGGAGGTTTAGGTTGGATATTAGAAAAAGGGTCTTCACCTAGAGACTGGTTGGGCACTGGAACAGACTCCCCAGGGAAAGGTCATGGCACCAAGCTTGTCTGTGTTCAAGAAGCTTTTGGACAACACTCAGGCACATGGTGTGATTTTGGGGTTGTCCTGTACAGAGCCAAGAGTTGGACTTTGATCCTGGTCAGTCCCTTCCAACCCAGGGTATTCTGTGGTCTACCCTTCTATGTCTTACTCAGTAATGACTTGTATAACCAAACAGCTTTATGAAAGACATAGTCTTCAGCTCATGCAGACAACCACCTGAGACACTAAGTACTTGAAACCAAGAGATTTCAAGTAGCAGAGGTGTCCCAAATGCAGCTCAACCCCAGGCATTACCAGCCAATAGAATACTTATTTAGTGACCCCAGTGTTTTTCAATGTACATAAATTTACCCTCTGATTATTTATAAACTGACTGTGGATCCATTTGGCAACATTTTTATTTGTTTAAAACAAACCAGTAGTGTACTGGTATAGACATCACAAGTCTGATACTTGCAAGTTGTATGTGATCTGATGGGATATTTAGTGCTATGGTAGTAATATCTTGGGATCTAATTCTACCAGTTTTAATACTGTGATGGACCATTTATGAAGAAAGGCATTATGCAAAGTACGAAAATGTGGCAAAACCTGAAGGCACTCTGGGAGTGTTTTTGCCTCAAAGGAACATGTTGATGGTAGCATGAGGAAACAGCAATGGCACAGGAAGTCATGCTTGCTTCTTGGAACATGTGACAAGACTTGTAGTTCACATATTTCGCCATTTAAAGTCTCTCTTTTCAGTTTACAAAGGAAGTAAAATAAAACCCCATCACCATATCACATAACTGATGGATATCAGTGCAAAAGCTAGACAGGAAAAAAGTATATAATGCTGGATTTTGGGAAAAAGACTTTGAAGACCAAAGCAAAAAAAATCCAGAACACCCAAATCCACCAGAAATCCAAATGCAGTTTTAGAGCTTATCTCCTGGGATGCTCCTTGCCTCTCTCTTCACTTCTGGAAGCACTTTAAAAACTGACATTGGCGTTCTTTATGATGCCAGAGATGTCACCACTGCAATGGGATGAGCGTGAAGCTGATGTTAAAGCTGTGCAATATAGTAACCTTTTCAGATTTTATTGGTTAGGTTAGAGGGGAGCCAGCTTCATCGAAGAGAAACTCACAGCCAGAATTCCTCACCAAGTCCAATGTGGTTTTACATACAGAACCTTCCTTAATTACCTCCTTTTGCTTAACTCACTCAATGACCCTCTGCTCAGAAAAGAGGTTAACACCCATGCATCATGAAAGGACCGTGTGTATTGCAGGACATCAGTCTGTTAGTCGATAGGGTAGCCAAAACCCTAAGCATTACATCCTAAAATGCCTACTGCCTTTTTAGATCACCTTAAAGCATTGACATTTCTAAGAAATAAACACTCCTCTGAGTTTTCAAGGAAAGGTTTCTGCGAGATGCAAATGTCTGCAAGATTTGGCAGCTTTTGGTGGTTTTAGTATGTGTTTACCAAAAAAGTTCAGTCTGAAGAATTTTTTTTGCCCTTATCCATTCCCATCTTAGAGTAATCAGTAATTTCTCAGGTTACTTCACAAACATGTTTTTTATAGATCATTTCAAGCATAAGGAACAGGACAGGAGGCACAATGTGGTTGATATTTCTGAGAGAAGCACAGAGAGACCAGGAGATTCTTAGAAAACACAAGGGGAATGAGAGTATGACATGCTCTCTCATGTTATGATGAAGATACAATATGTTGTGTACATCTGTTTGATTGACCCATCTTGAGATTTCAAAAGGAGTTCCCTTTAGTCTTCCCAGCTTTACCTTTGCTTTTTTTCATGTTTTGCTTACATAATCAGGACATCAGTCACATTCCTACACCATTCTAAACTTCTACGCTCCTTCTAAACCTCAAGCAAGTTTCCAGTGGGACTGGAGCCATTTGAGGGCCTTATGATGGTCTTTTTCTCAATAGTTGGAATATTTCTTTCCTATTAAGATGAAAAACTTATAAAGGGGTGCTGTTGTGCATTAGGTTTTGATTTCACTTAAAAGTCATGAAGTCATGTTTACTCTGCACATGCGAGATTTCTACAAGGAAATTTCTGGTATTTTGATGACACTAGTAAAGAAATATGGCAAAACCACA
>VZRZ01002180.1:925215-946203 GCA_013398175.1 Climacteris rufus | reverse complement strand
GGCCGTGCGGGGACAGCCCGGGACAGCCCGGACCCCGCGCCCCTGCACCTCGGGGACTGGGGAGCCAGAGCAGGAAGGAAATAGTTTTGCTCCCAGTGATAAGTTCTTCGTTCTTTAGAAAGAAACACTCCAACTTTCCCCCCGCGTTTTGAGTGGGAATGTGGCGTTTGGTTTGGGGTTTTTTTGTGTGTCTTTGGGGATTACTTTATTTGTGGGGGTTATGGTTTGCTTGGGTCTTGGTTTTGTTTTTTAATTTTATGTTTGTGTTAGTTGGATTACTGTAGGACTGCTGGGAAAAGTTGAAGATCGTGTCAGATGCAGAGGGCCGTGTCTTCTGTGAGACGGCTGCGGGTGCTTTAAACAGCAGCTGAAACTCCATCCCGTTCGGACAACTCCAACTATGGGAGCTCGGTAGAAAACCCACACTTGGGGCAACAAGGCTTTCCCCTACCGAGTTTCTTGACAGTGACGTGATCAGCATTCAGATCTCATCTAGCACATGTCTGAGGCTAACCTTAAACCAGTGTCCGTGTTGCTGCCGGTTCAGTACGCTTCCTTTTAAGCTTAGATTTCCTGCTATTTATTTGTGTCAAATCTTCCCCACTACAGCCGTTCTTCGTACAGTTGGGTAGATCTTGAATTAATAAACATCTGGAAGACTACTGTAGTTTACATCTGGATGTTCCTCCTCTGCAAAGAAATCTTTGTTGGGCAGAATGCTCGTGCTAGTGCGTCTCTTCACTTCCTGAGGGGAACTGGGCTCTAGTGAGCCTTGTTTTGGAGTGTGACCTGCCAAAGCTGGGAGGCAGAAAAGGAGGAGGGATAGCTTTTCCAGATGATGAAACTTTAAAATAGACTTAGGGCTGCTGTAAAATGTTTTAAACGAACACTTGTTTAAATCCCGTTTTAATGGGAGACTAAGGGGCAGACAGAAGGGTCCAGCCTCCATCCTCAGGTACGTGACATGCCCGGGTGACATGAGGCTGGAAATCAGTGCACTAAAGGAACCCCATTCCAGCCCATAGCACAGTAGTTGTAGCACAGCCTCTGCTGGAGCTGCTTGGCACAACCGCTGGAGCTGACGTCCTGCTTGAACTATTCTGTCCCACTTGCATTCCTGAGCCACCAGACAACAGCACGTGGATGCACAGGCAGCGCTCAGCAGTGCATGCCTAGCAAGTCTGTTGCAAAAATAGAAACACAATAGATCTTTCCGTTTGCCAGTGTGTCTTTCCCAATCCTTACCCTTTTTACTGCCAGTGAAATACAGAGGCATGTGAGGTGCCGTGTCCCAGCTGGACTTGACCTGTGCATATCTCAGGGTGTTTTGATCTAGTTTTAGTCCAGGAAAAAGCAGATCATTTTGTTTTGAGACTACCCAAAGTTTTGAGAGAATCATATTGTAAATGGGATGTTGGAATGGGTCTTTTTCATAATTCTTCTATTCATAATTTGCTTTGTCTCATTCTTGTATAAATCAGACTAGATCAGTTTGAAAGGCTGAAGCAATTACAAACCAAGGAATCCTAGCATGGGAAGAGAAGCCTGCCACCTTCCTCAGCCATCTTACTAGTGCTCTCATTGCCATTAGTGACCTGGCACCTAAGGCACAGACAGTGACACTTGGCTGCCTGTCTCTACTAATTTCACCTGCATCAGCAGCAGATGCATAGCAGCCAGAATCACCCTGGGCCAAGAGTGCACAGTGTATATCTCATGCAGAAGGCCATCACTCCCTTGGGATGGTTGCACCATGCAGGTTAAAATTTGATCTTTAGAAATTGCTTCAATTTCTCCGTGATGGTAAGAATTAGGTGATTATAACTGGACACTTCATTAGCCAACTGTAATTTAATGAGCCTTGTACACAGAAACAGACTAGTTAATTTCTGTTTCTGATTTTCAGACACTTGCACATGAATTGCCAATAGACCAAGAGGAATTGAGGTCTATAAAGGGGTATTTTCACTTTTAGTTCATCATTTCATGCTGCTTTTTTAATGTGGCTTTGAATTATCGCTGTGACTTCCTGTGTTTCTGTAAAGAAGGAGAAAGAACTGTTCTCCATCCCAGGGATATGTGATGTCATACCTGCTGTTTTCTTTTCCTTTTTTTTTCCTAGATCTTCTAGATGGGATGTCTTATGGAAAAAAAAAAAAAGAGTAAAAGATGATGACAGTTCTAGGAGAAACTATTGAATCATTTAGTCCAGCTTTCTGAATTAGATAAAGCACCTTGCTCTCTATTTACGCTGGACTTTTAATTAGCTCTTGAATGTTTGCAACTGCATCTCAGCATTCAGGGAGACCTTGTGAAGCTGTTTCCCTTCACTTAGTAACCTACTGTAAAATGTAAAAAAAAAAATCTGTAAATTTTTTGTATTTTTTTCCCCTGATAGCTTCTAATCAGTTTGAAATGTTAAAATACCCTTTCTTCTAAACAATAATACATTTGATTGTATATAAATTGCATTTTCATATGCTTATCCCATATCAAAATATGAGAAACAATGTATATGTTGTCTCTGGAAGGGGCAGAGTTTCTATAGAATAATACTACTTTTGTAGACTTTTTAAGGGGCTCTGTTCCAGCAAAATAATTGCTTCTGTGACCTCTTTTCTTCTCTTTGAAGTAAACCAAAGCAAATTTTGCCAGACTGCTTCCTTTGAGACGAAGGGTGCAATATGCATCTGTGCCAGCCAAACAGCTTTCTGTTTCATTTCCTGAAAACACCGAAATAGGGCTGAGCTGCTGGCTGTCTGAACTTCTCCCTGCTGTCTGTATTGTATCTATTATCTTGGACACTATTCAGAAGACTATATAAAAGAGCATACTGCAGTTGTGACCAGTCACACAGTAAGTATATTAAAAGTTCATCCTTCCACCCACAAAACATATTTCAGTTTGTTTAATGTTGTAATATTTGGAAGAAGTCCAGTTTGTATTTTTTTATGGCTAAGCAGAGCACATGTCAAGAAACGGATACGTTCCTAGTTCAGAATGCTCTTAGGGTCTTGGACCCTCCGACTTTTGATGCTGGGGACTAACGCTGTGTTTCAGTGAGGAGAACTCAAGCGTTTTGAGTGGTAGGGAAAATACAAAGTGGTCCTGAAAACACTTGTGTGGTAGCAGCCATCAGCATGAACAGATCCCAAAGGGCAGATTTGCATTGCACTTGCCACCTTAGTCTTTGTGTCACTGAATCTCTGCTCAGCCAAGTCAAAGTTCCTATTCTCTAAGGAAGGTTCTTTGGGTCACTTGCTGATGTATTTATTAATGCAATCTATCTGTTCAGCTCTGACAGAAATTTTATAATAATGTCTTTCTTAGCATTGTTCTACTTTTGCACATCTTTTTATGATCTGCTTCATTTTTCCCTCTTTACCTTTAGCCTTTATTCTGAAAAATGCTAAAACAATAGTTAATCATACATTTAAATGGACTTTGTCTGGTTCTTATGAAGAAGAAATCTTGGTTTTTCAGTAAAAACTGTGGCTCTGTTTGAACAAGTCTTTTTTCAAGGAGCCAAAATTTTCCTTGGAAAGGTAGCTTAATATTCTGGTTTGTCTCACTTAGTCTACCTTTAATTGCTGTTACTTTTATTCTCCCTGCAACAGTGCAAACATCCTTGCACTTAACTGAATAGAGAAATAGCACACGGATTTCGCAATGACTTTACACTTACTTGAGTAGGGAAGTCTGTTGTTTTTAAAATGCAAACATCCCAGTAAAAACTAGTCTATAGCTGCTGCACCTTGAACTTGGACTTCTCCAGAGCCTACTTGAATTGCCTTCTTCTGGCTCAGAGAAGAGTCTGATTTCCTCATACTGCTTCCTGGCTGCTGAAGTTCTACCTTCCTTTTTTTTTTGTTTTCCTTTTCTGATTTGTATCTCTGTCTGGGGATGTTTAATTAACTTTACTTACAAACAAGGATCCCTGTGTATGACTTCCACTGCCTCATCCTTGAAGGCTGGTGTGAAATCCAGCTGGGAAGATCTCTGGTACCATCCTGTACCTTCAATGTTGTGAAAATGCAAATGATTTCAATACCTTGGCTGCCTGAACAGGGTTGGTGCTGAGAAAGTCTAGGCAGAATGACTCTGTGGGTCCACATCTTAAACTAATGGCAGTATTATAATTTTAATAATAATAATAATCACCATAATCATCTTAAATGCAAAAGCAATAGTTGCTCAGGTCTCTGATTTACATACATAAACAGAGAAGCAGAAACTGTGCCTGCACACATCCTTCAGTGCCATGAAAAGATGGTACTAGAGCACAGCCTTACTAACATTGACCTTAGCATCCCACATACTTGTCCACAGCATCTCTGAAGGGAAAGAGGTTTTTTAACAACAGGACACTGAAACAAACACAAAATGTTAGAGAAACCTGAATTTAATAACTGTAAGCAATATGAGATCTATACTTGCAGTTCAGTTGTTGTTCTGATAATTTTATATCCTATAATTTGCAACCACATCCCACAGGATTTGGTAGTTAATGACTATGGCACTAGCTGATGGGATCCTGTTCAAGGCTAAATTTCAGAGTTCTGTGGTTCCTGGAAGAATCTTCTTTTGGGGTTGGGTTTTGTGAATTTAACTGTGCAAAGCTCCAGAAGTCCATCTAACTTCTGGAGAAGTTAACTCCAGTCCATTTAACTGTGCAGAGCTCCAGAAGCAGCAAGGTTTTCCTGTTTTAGTTTGCCCATATTTCATTTATTAGCCCTATCAATCTAGTGTAATCTACTGTACTGCTGCTCCATGAAGCAGTCTGGGCTACCAGCTGCCAGAAAACATTCATGAATGGCTGCTGTGCATACAGAGGGCAATTGCACGTGTATAGAGCAAAGAGGAAGGTCTCCTGGGCAAAGTGTACTGCTGAGTGCTAAGACACTTTAAGCCACCTTTTCCCTCATCTTCCCTCTGGTCCTGCACTGAGCCCTGACTCCAGAAGGTCAATTTCCATTCTGCCTTGAGGCAGCTCTTTCCACTTGTATAGGTAGCCAGCCTGTTTCTCCAACAGAAGGAGGACTCACAGGCAGTTTGACTCTTCTGTGTAAAAGATCAGTAAGACATTAAGCAAAACATCTTAATTAGCAGCAAAAAATGAATTTTTATTCCACACAATTTGGGAAGTGAACACCACACCAAATGTGAAAATATTAGAACATAATACTGGAAGTATTCTACTTTCAATATTAATAATACTAATGGAAATACTAATATTGTATCTAATGACTGTGACACCAAAAGTAGGTGGGTAGCGTTGAAGTTTGCCCATGAGATAAAGCTGTGAAACATTGTCAATATAGCTGAAGTCAGAGACAACACAGAAGATGGATTAGATAGTCTTGAGCGTGTGAAATTCAGTCAAAACACTAAATCATGCTTTTGCATACTGATAATAAGTATTTCTCTTATGATCTGGTACTCCAACCATTTGAAATGATGACCAAGAAGAGGCCTGGCCTGTGCTGCTTGTTCCTTACATGGCTGAATCTCAGTACTATGTAACTCTGCTTTTGGCTCCTGCTATTTTAAAAGGCACCCTGACAGCCCGTGGACTAAGACCATAGCTCAGCAGGCTCCCTGTTTACTGTGTCACAGCTGTTAATGGGCTGCAGAAGGCAAGTGGTAGTGTGTTAGTGACATGCTGCATTCGTCTTGTCTGAATTCATCCTCACACATGTTCTAGGGAGAAAGGAGGACTTTAGCACTCCAGGGAGGAAGCAAACTTTCTACATGACCTGTGTTGTTTCTATTTTGAGTGACTTGTGAAATTGGCTCATTGAACTTTTAATCTGAGGTAATGTTTCAAATTTAGTAATATTAAAGACATTTGTTCATTAAAATGCCCTCTATTTTTCTTCTTAGTAGCCCTTTCTCCAATATGACTTGATGAAGACTGGTTTCAAGAAGAGGGCCTAAATAGGGCCAAGAGGAAAATGTGCAAAGCAGAAGTGCATAAACCTGCCTGTCTGGTTTCAAGATGTGTCTCATGGGGCAGTTTTATTATCCCCAGCATAGCTACTGATACTTGTCCTGAAGAAATATAATCCATTATGATCTTTCCTGACCAAATATCTACAACCTCTTTTTGAGCTTAGTTAAAAATCTGCCTTACCAGCCAATCTTCAAGTGTATCTCTGCAGAAGGACATAAACCCCAGCAGGACTCCCTTATCACATGGCATTAACTGACGTGACGCTGTCATTTTCGATATGTGTGACTTCTTGCCTCCAACCCTCATGCTGAGATCTCGTGTTCCTTTTTTCCCCAGGGTCATGTCGTACACAGAGTCCCCACTGTGGCTTTGCTCTGCTGGGTCAAGGGAAACATGAGATGACAATTTTACCCTTTCCTATTAATGGTTAAATGTAGAGAAGAAAAAAGTGAGAGGTGTTTGTGGATTTCATCTTCAAGGTAGAATTTATAAATCAGGGGAAAATGCAAAGACAAACCTCTCCAGGGCTTTTGACCTCCTGTACCTTTAAGAGGGGAGTAGCAGGGTGGCATCTTAGAGGCTCTGTAGCTGTCCCAGATTTTAACTGTTTTCTGCTGAATAGCAAATACGTGATTCAAAGAGTGCCTGGCAAAAGATTCTTGCAGTTTTCCAGTTGCAGCAATGGAAAACTTTCATGTATATATAAGATCCAGCATCCATGTAGGTTGTTGGTGTTTTCTACAACTTTTTGTAAGTTTGGGGAAAACTTAATAAGTACTGTTTTTCTTTCTTTCTTTAAAAAAGACACAGAGAGAAAGCCTGCATTTTCTGCCATTTCCCAAGAGGCTTTTTATCTGTTTAAACCAACTAGGGATTTTTCACATATTGACATAAGCATTCATTTGCTAATTTGCTGGACATTAAACTGCACAGCATTCTTGAATGAGACTGGAATACTTGGGTACTTAGTGCTGCTCAGACCCCGCATCATTCCCAGTACACATATGGTTTTCCTCCTCTATCTCCTAGATAAAAGTCACTGTTTGATCGCCTTAAGGAAAAGAATGAGTTAAATGGACCAATATTCTAGCCTTGGCTCTAAAACTGGGCCTTTTCAGAAACTCCTCAGCACCTGCAGCAGCTAGGTCATTTGCACATACATAAATAAATAAATTAACAATGAATAAATAATTTAATCCCACCACACAATGCCACCTTGCAGATCTGATCCTTTGCTCCCAGTGAATTTGTCCATTCCTAATTCTTTTTGATAAAGTCCTCAGATACTTGCTGACTGTCAGTCTAATTTTCTTATTGTTTTCGCTTGATTAGTTCTGTATGACCTAAGGTCGCCCTTAAAATCCACATCTCTCGTGAAGACTCCGAAAGGCCTTCTTTTTTTCAAAGGGATGGAAAGTGCCTGCCATTTCTCCGGACAAAAGCCTGGAAGGTTTTCAGTTATTAGCCTCCTGAAGCAGCCCTTTCGCTCACCCAAGCGCAAAAAAAACTCATTAGGGGGCACCTTTCTTTCTGGCTTCTTTATCTGACGCATGTAGGGTTTACGTGTTTCGAGATTTGCAGGTCTTGGATGAATTTGGACGGCCTTGCTTTTAACCCTGCCGGGCTGCGGCTCTGCCCACCACAGACATTTGCCATAGCCCTGTGGCCTTCAGCACCTGGAGATGCTTTGCCTTTCTAAAAGCTGCTCTGCACCCTGCTCTGCGGTGCTGCTGCTGCACTGGAAGGCGCACACACACAGGGGGTGGGTGCAAAGGCAGACACGGCTGCCAACACCTTATACCTGCGCATCTTGCCCTTCAGAGGGCATTGCAAAGCTGCCGGCTCCTGCATTCACCTGCGCTGACAGAAGTTATAAATCAAAACACAATCTGATCTACTGTGCTTAGACTGTGCTGCCCAGCAACACCACACCTGTGGTTACCTTTTAAAAATTACAAGTTAACTGGAAATTGTACTGGCAGGTATTACAGTAGCAAATGTTGCTCACTTGCCTAGGCTCTGGTATTTTGTTAAGAAGAGACCTCATGTGATTGCAAAAAGAGGAGCAAACTGATTGTTTCTCGATCAGAAAAGGGCTGCCTAGTGTCTTTGATGAGAGACCTCAGCTCAGGCTGGGATCTGAGTCTAAAGAGGAGAATGATGTGTAGAAATAGAAGGAAAATAAGCAGATACAAAAAATGTAGGTGGAAGATAACCTGGGCAGGTATAGAAAAACAGGTGTCTTGCTCCTACAATACTGCTTCATTTGATCCTGAAGAACAGCTTGTCTTCCACTGGGTTAGAATTGACTGTGATCCCTCTGGGTTAATGTTCAGTAGAAAAGCTTAGGGCTGCAGCTGAGGTCCTACTTCCAAGCATGCAAGTGGCAGTTTTGTGGCCACTAATCTTTGTCCTGGCCATTTTCAGGGATAGTGTCCTTGTTAGGTTGGAAGAATGTACCATTATGACCACTATTTTTTTCCAGACTTGCCAGTTCCTATGATATCTCTGCCATACCAACACTGTACCTCAATCTGGTTTTCCTCTGCAATCTGGATCCTTGGAAATCTGAGTGAGGCAGCACTCAATAAAGTAAAGGAAGACATGTGCATAAGGTTGAGCTTATGTGCAAATCCTTGCAGGGTCAACACTGCATTATCAACAGTGCATAATCTGCATTATTTTTTCCACTGGCATAAATTCTGAGCAGCAATTAGTTGGATATAGTGTCAAATGGCATGGAAAATTTGTGATCTACTCCATAGTACAAAGTATTAGTTACATTATGGTCCGAAGAATACCAGGAACAAAAATAAGTGAAAAATTAGAGAGGAATTTTGGGCTGCAACCTGGCAGTAATCATAGAATAATGAAATGCTTTAGTTTGAAAGGAACCTTAAAGGTAATGTAGTTAATCTTGACTTGGGGTCCTCTGTCAGTAGAGTCCTGCTTGCTTTTTCTAATCTGCCAACTAAGTAACTGTCAAAATTACTTCTACTCCTTGTAAACTGGTTCATCTCATCTCCTGGAAAACTTCAGGATGACAGTGGGTCCTGGAACACATCATTGGGACCACATAGAAATTGTGATATTGTGATATATCAAATCTGTAGAGGCAACAGAAGCACCAGGAAACAAACCACAAAGAGGAATTGTATCAGCATGATAACAGGAAGAGTATTTCTAATAATTGTTTTGCATCCATTTATTTTCCTGCTTCAAGCTATACAGGAGCATTTTAAGCTTACTGAATAAACACCATGCAGTGATAAAGAAGGGGGTTGAAGATAGAGATGAAGTTGACTCACATTGTCTCCCTCAGGAGACTGTGTATCTTACATTGCAGTAGTAAGACAGTACAGCCTTGGAAATCATGGTAACAATAAGGCTGAAATATGATGGGTGGTGATATCCTTGGAGATCCATTATTATCCTATCTGAGCAAGCATCATTTAGCAGTCTGGTGTCTGTTAGCATGTTAACTATGATCCCTGGAAAAATTTCTGAAGTCACCAATGACTTTACTGGGAGTTTGCTGGATAAGCACAGAGTTGTTTGGCTAATAATTAGAATAACTTCCTATTTTTCTTCAAAAGAGTCATTTTTGGGACTGTTCTGTGCAGGGCCAGGAGTCGGACTTTGATGATCATTGTGGGTCCCTTCCAACTCAGGGTATTCCATGATTCTATAATTTAGTGTCATAACATTTTGTCTTTTAGGGTATGGAGGGAAAGTTTGACAACCAGTCTGAAATAGCCCTGGAACTCTAGTCATAAGCAAGGACAACACATCAGGTTTTCTGGAGTTTGTGAGACATTTGGCTACTTCTTCAGCTCTGCATATTTTCCCAATGCCAGGCATTGTCCACCCTGAAAAGGAGCTGATAACTTAAGATTATGAAACAGCTCAGCTCTGAGTCTGACATCCTGGTGGTCAGGTGTGGGCAAATACAGTTTCTTTCAGTAGTGAAAAAATGGTGGTTGTGAAACTGTGTTCTAACATGGTGCACTGTTCCGAAAATGGAAAGAAACTAGATGAGTAAGGGGTTCAGCATCAAAATAGCACCTTGTCTAAGCGCAATCTTTCTTTTTAAAATGGGTGAAGCACAAGCTTCAGCAGCAAAACTGGTTGCTGATGAATTCTAAATAATAATAAATTATTTTTCTAAAGATGGGTTTAAACACTGGCTATGCTATGACATATCTATTTGTAATGAAATGCCAGTTCCTGAGTACACTTATGAGAACACAGCATTATTCTCTTCAATCATATTAGCAGCCAGAGCTGGTAAAATTTCAGTGACTGTAATGGAGGAGAGGAGAGGAGAGGAGAGGAGAGGAGAGGAGNAAATATGGAAGGGATTTTTTTTTGTTATTTGTTCTATCACAAGCTTCTTGACAGAGACCTATGACAATATTGCAGAACCTGGCAAAAAAGTTCAAGTAGGGAAGAAGAAGTAGAACTTGAAGGCTGGGATCCAAGAGAAGGGAAAGAAAACTGTGGAGGAGAGGAGAGGAGAGGAGAGGAGAGGAGAGGAGAGGATTGCATTTAAAGCAATGACAACATTTCCCCTAGTATGCATGTGCTTAATATGGATTTTCTTATTTTACATGTAGATATTTTATACATGGAGTTCTTGAAGCCCTTTCTTCCTGGTGACAAAGGCAGCAGGGGAATAACATGGCTGTAATTATGCAGACATTCAGAAGCTAAACCAGTGCCATGGAGGGGCTCAAGCTTCTCAGTGTGACATTTTGACAACCAGATTATGGAGAAAGAACACTGATTTTCAGTGGATGGCTAACAATTTTGTCTAAAACAGTGCTTGCTGGAGGGAAGTGGTAGATAACCCATTCTTCTCTACACAGAATTCTTTCCACCTGTTCTGCAACAAGTTCATTAAAAGTATTTGTCAACTGGGATTTGTCATCAGCAGTTTCAGTTCAATGGCTGGACTTGATACAACTTCTGTGTAACAGGCACGTAAAGAACAGGATCTTTTTTAAATTAAGTGTGATATTGCAGCATGGAGATGTCTATCCCCTCTGAAATATCTGAGCAGATAAATTAAACTACTTGCCAGGCAACAATGAGAGTGGGATTCAGCTGCCCTGATTTTTTCCCTACATGTATATCTGAATATGACCTATTGATCCTACATTCCCTCCTGATTCAAAGGGGGAAGAGATATATTCCAAGGAAAATTTGCTCATTTTTTAAGGGAGAAAATAAAATCAGTCTGATAAATTATCCTCTGGATGTGCCTGTTTAGCCCTCTTGACTAGAAAGATTGCTCAGAATGATTAATTTGTTTTCAGACCTTTACCTGTGAGACAGCTAACAGTTTTAAGTCAGACGGTCATAAATTTCAGTATGTTCTTCTATTATCAGACCACTGGAAAGATTTTTCCTTTGTGGTATGGTCTTGTTTTATGACAAAGTAATTTTTCCAAGTACATGAATGAAAAACTCCCATTGGTCCCATCCCATTCTTGTATTTTAGTCTGGTAAGGAATGAAATTTGCCAGCATTCTTCCTGTGCATCTATGGACCTACAGGTTCTAAAGCATACTATATCCTTATCTTATGTCCTGACCAGCTATGATGGGATGCTGAAAGGCATTCTGTGTCCTACCAAATTGTTATTCTCCTGAAATAAAGGAATCTTTGGGTTTTTTCTGTTTGCAGTGAGAATGCCTGGAAAACTTTTTGAAAGGCCTTTTAGGAAGCTGGATGCTGGCAGCAGGAGTTACCTCTCTGTTCCAGAACTCCAGTCTCAAAATCCCTGTAACTTCCTGCTAAAACAGGGTGAAGTTTAGCATTCTCTCTCTCTATTTGATCTTAATCTGAAAAGGCAAATTGATTATAAATCTTCTTTGGAAGAGCTTCATAAAAAGTTGGCAGAATACAACCAAAAAACCCCTTTGCAAACATGCTATAAATTAACATGGAATATTCCCATGACTAGCAGAACAGCACTTGTGTTCTCCCAGATGTCTATCCTTCCAGCCATGTCATACACTTCTAGGGATGAACGTCTTTTACCTACTTGTTGCTTGACATATCCAATAGTGTAAGTTGCTAGGTGAAGGGGCCACAGAAGCACTTTCTGAAAATATAAAGCAAAGCTGACTGTAACAGAGTTCCTAAGTGTATGTAACATACAACAGACTAAGAAAATCAAGGAAAATTCTGCCCCTCTACTCCTCTCTGGTGAGACCCCATCCGGAGTACTACATCCAGTTCTGGGGTCCTTAGCACAGGAAGGACATGGACCTGTCAGAGCAAGTCCAGAGGGGGGCCAACAAGTTAATTAGAGAAGTGGAGCACCTTTTCTATGGGGAAAGTCTAAGAGAATTTGGATTGCTCAGCCTGGAAAAGAGAAGGCTTAGGAGTGACCTAATTGTGGCCTTCCAATACTTGAAGGGAACCTACAAGAAAGATGGAGAGAGACCATTTACAAGGGTGTGTAGTGACAGGACAAGGAGGAATGGCTTTAAATTGAAAGTAGGTTTAGATTGGGTATTTGGAAGAAACACTTTACTGTGAGGGTGGTGAGGCAGTGCAGCTGTTGCCCAGAGAAGTTATGGATGCCCCATCCCTGGAGGTCTTCAAGACCAAGGTGGCTGGAGCTCTGAGCAATTTGGTCTAGTGGAAGATGTCCCTGCCCAAGGCAGGGAGGTTGGAACTACATGATCTTTCAGGTCCCTTCCAACCCAAATCATTCTATAATTCTATGATTAATTTCCTGGAAAGATGATACAAAGTTGCAGCTTGGAGAGTTGCAAATAGCTTTAGAGAAGTTGTAATATTTGGTGAAGAACAGCATGCCATGTTGCTGCTTGGAACCTCCTCACCATAAAAAGATCTTCTGACCTCACAGATTTGGATTAGCTCCTGCATATGCACACAGATGGAGGTTGGCCTTTTCTTTAAGTGTAGATTGCTGTGCCTAGTTGTGGGGTTTTTCCTAGGAGAAATGTTTTATGCACTGAGTACCAGGGACAGAAGGACCTGTTCTGTACATGATTTCCCTTTCATGATCAGCGTAATTTAAGTTTAAGACAAGATTAGGTTATTTGCTTCCCATGCATCTTTATAAACATGTGGCCGCAGAGTTGAACTAATAAAAAGAGCATGAGGAGACACTGAAATATGTATTGCTTACCTATTTGGCAAGCTCTCTGAAGACACAACTCCACCATGTCTTCTTCTCATGGCAGCAACTATAGCTCCGTGGATGTCCAGGAAGCTTTACCACCTGCACTAGCGAAGGATATATGTACAGTATATGCACATAGGTAACAAGCATGTAGGATTCTCTTGTTTGCTTTAACATACTGTCTTCTCTGCAGACAGTGACTTGTAACCTGCTGTAAACTGTGGTACCTGTATCATAATTGTACTAGTTTTCCTGGATCTTTGCTGTCTAGCAGGCTTGTGCAGCAAATTATGTACTCTTGCTCATAGGTTTTTTTTTTCCAATTGCTTTCTTGTTTTTTACAGAAATCGAAGAGAATATACCCATGCTTTCAGTAATAAAACTCCAAGATTCATTTTTTTCTCATTTCTACAAGAGAGGAGAAAGTACTGTACAAAGAAAAACATTCGTGGCATAGAAAAATTATTACTACATCTTATGGTAAAAAGGCATTTTGTAGTAGAATATAAAAGACTTGACTGATACTGATTTCCTTAGAATGTTCCAATATATAGTTGTGTTATATGGGAGAGATAACGTCTCAGGGTTTCCTGAGGTTCTTGAAGTTTTGTAATCTGTTCTCAATGAATGTCAGCGATCCCTGTTACACTTTTCTCATTTTGAAGCCATGTGGGGTTTGTTCAATAGATTTTGTTGTTACTGTTCCTTCTACAGATCACAGTCCTGAAACCCCAGCCGCAATTTGATAGTAATGGTAAATTATTTCTGTACTACCACCTCTGGGAGAAAAACTTTGTACTCTAACCTTTACTCACGGCTATAGTGATGTTGCCTCTTTTAGTGAGTAAGGTTGTACAGGTGCATCAAAAACCCGTCAGGTGAATCAAACCATGAGGTTGCCTTAGGATACATTAAAGGACATTTTAGTTTGGGGGGAAAAGTAAAAAAGGCCAATCCTATATCTTAGTGATAAAACACTGACCTTTGAAGGCTAATCTCTGTGAACTCTTCCCCTGGAATGGCACTAATGTAGCATGCATGGAAAGTTATGAGGATCTAATAAAGCCACATTTAAACAAATAGCAACCAAACCAGACTAGGAATTACGGAGAAAAACTAAACTGAATGCAGGTGTACTATGGAAGAGGGCCTGTATAGGCTTCCTCCGTGTGCAGTAGACAATGGTAGACACATACCACACAAAGCACATGATGCACTGGCCACATACACCTCCAGAGGAGGAGAATGAAGGGAGGCATGAAAGCCTCAGTCTCCACTCCTCCCTAGCACTGAGAAAGCACTGAAACCGTGTCACATCTTTGTGCCTGCTACTCTAAATTGAACATCTCCTGCAAGCTGGTATCTTGAGATCAAACTGTCCCCAGGCAGAATACCATGTAATCTCTCCTTTGAAAGGATGAACCAGGGCAGTGTTTCCTTCCAAGAACATGGAAATGGCTTTGTAGGGGCAGACTGGTTATGAGAAGGTGTCCCCCAAGAGGGATACAGTTTTTAGCCTTCGTCCTTGAGACTTCAGCTTCCTAGAAGAATGTCTAAGCCTCAGTCTAGAAACTAAGGGCAGGGAGATGGAGGCACAGGCTATTGAATCATAGTGAAGGCATTTTCTGCCATGATCGTGATCTTAAGGGTTCCAGTTGGACTGTGCCCTACTCTAATTACCTTTACTCTGCACCCTTAATGGGACTGAAAGCATAATTTTGGTGCTGGAATTTGTAAGGGACAGATCAGCTCAGCACTCAGGCACTGGCTGGTTTCCACAAAGCTAGTAGGAAACTGAGATTCTCTAAATAAAACACTACAGGTTGAACTGGTGTAAATACTTCTACATGCTCTGGGCTAAGCCCTCAACAGGGGTAAAAATAACTTCATAATGTTCACCAAAAGCATAACAACTGAGTCACAGACCTTGTAATGAATTCCCTGTTGCCTTGGAAGAATCCCTTGTTTGAAGGTCCTCATTTTTTTAATTACACAATCATTACATAGACTAGGACTGCATTAAGAGGTGTTGTATTCTTACAGTAATTAGATATTAAATTGCCTTTAACTTTTCAGAGCATACATGCTAAAATTTAGATTTCTTGTTAGCAAAAGTGAGTTTTTATCAGCCTAATTTATTGTATTACTGTTGATGAAGCATAATGCACATTTCAGTTGCTGTAACTTGAAGATGAATGTTACACAATTCGTAAATTGAACTGGATGTAATATTCTGAGTTTGAATCTTCCAAACTACTCCTCTTTCTTCACATGTGATGTTTCATCCAATATTTCAAGCAACATTTCAATGTTGCTTTTTCTCATCTTTTAACATGAGTTCTGTTTGTTTTAATATGCCACTCTATATGCAATGTGGGTAGGTATCAGAGTTTTAACCTTACATACATATTAAAATGCCTTTTCTTATACTTCTTTCCATAATCACTTTTCTCTTCAAGAGAATTCAGTGTTCTTTGCTTAAAACAGCCTTTACGCACTATGCGGAGAAGTGTGCTAGAAATAGACACGATGATGTGAGACTCATCCAAGGCAGGAGGCAAATCTGTGAGATCAGATGCTACATCTCAGCAAATACGAAACTGTTGGCTGGAGGGTTTCTTTCCAAAAGTCTGCCTTTGCAAAAGGGCTGCTGGATAAGCCTGCAGCTGCTTCAGCAGCATGGGTCTAATACGCAGACTGTTCCACAGGCAAACAGAAGGTTTCCTGCTCCTTATGCTTGATTCACTTTATAAGGAAAAAACAACTTCCCTGGGCTTCTGGGCACTATTTAATTCTCTCCAAGAATGTGGTAAAAGGGCAAGAAGCTGATCTGGTTGGAATGATCATTGTACCCTGGCACCTAAGACCCTCTGCACTCCTAAGCACTGCTTGCATGATCGTGGTCAAGTCATGCAGGCTACCCTGGGGTACCTTTGAGCCTGAAGAATAGAAACAGCATTCCATGGAACATTGGGACAGCAAGACTTATAAACTGACAGGATTTTCACCATGGGAAAGGGATCATATCCATACCACTAGGAAGCCAACTACTGTGCATCACTACTGGAACAGATCTGTAATTAAGAGCCTTCATCGGTGTGGTTCCTCCTCTTTCCCTCAGTTGCTTCTTTCAAACTCATGGCTTAACCCTTATAGATGTGCTGATGCAACTGTTTGTGGTCCAGTGCTGCAAGCAGGGTCAGTGACCCAAAGTACAATAAAAATACTCTTTTGTAATTAGCTAGTGACCTGATTGATAAGATGCCCCCAAAATGACTGTGTTGTCCTGAATTTGAGGACTTTTTTCAGTGGCATCAGCTCTGTTTCCAAGGCTGGAAACTCCACAGTGTGGCACTACCACCAGAGCCCCCAGGTCTTTGAATAATGCATTCAGACTAGTGCAAAACCATGGGATGAAAGAAGAGTTCTGATCTGTGTTATATATGCTCAAAGTCCATAAACATTTTTACTTATTTAAATAGTAAAGGTGAGGCAGGAGAATTTCCTTCTAGGCTTTGCCTATTACCTATCGAAAACATAAAGCTTTAGGATGGAGAGTTTATACACAGGCTACTTATGTCTCTGATCTAATTGATGATGCTTTACTTAAATGATAATGCAAATAAATCCTAGTGATAAATTAGGGAGTTGGAGATGTTTTCAATAATACAGTATTACAAGATCAACATAAACTCTTCTACTGTCTGAGTAAATAGCAAGAGAGAGTCAGTATCAGTTGCAGAACTGTAAACTCATATTTTGCTATCCTTTGATCCCAATTTGATTATTTGCTCTCAACATAAAGAAATTACTGAGATGTGACCATGCTATACAACTCTTTTCTGGGGTAAGAAGATTTGCAGTACATGTAGGACATGGGAAGTGTGAGGAAGAGAGAGGAGATAGCAGGGAGAAGAGGTGGAAAAGAGGGCATGAAAGGCATGGGAAAGGAAGGTAAGGCAAATGGTGGCAAAAGAGATGTGAAAATCCAAGAAGGAGAAAGTTGCTAGCTGAAGGAAAGGAATGGGACATGACAGAGCAAGTCATTCACCATTAAGATTTTTAGCCAAGCAGGTGCATAACGCAGAATCTAGTATTGTGGGGACTTTGGGAATTAAAGTAGTTTATTTTCACAAACCACCCTCTATTCATTCCCTATGCTAGCTGCTGCCAGACACCAGTAAATGTCACTCCTATGTCAGACAATGAGCACTGCCAGCCCAAACAGGCACCCCACCTGGGACCAGGTACAGCCTTTAACAGGCCCAGCACCGGTGACACCCAGCTCCTACCTGCTCCCACCAAAGCTGGCAGATGATGTTCGTGGCAGAGCTAAAATAAATCCAAGGGGGAAAAAAGGGCTAAAAGTCTCTGTCCTACAGGCACAGAAATCTAAAATAAAATAAAGACAAACGAGCTGAACTTCTGTCAAAAGACAGGGAATGCCTGTCCCAAGGGAGTTCTGTGCCCCGCTGCTTATGCAGATCCACCTGTGGGCACAGAGCATGGCACACGGGTGTGGATCTGAGCGGGGAAGGCAGCTCAGCTCTCATGCCCGGCACAGCTGAGTTTAGTGGATTCCAACGTAATTTCAGGGGCAGAAGCCGGGGGGTGAGCTCAGAGTGCTGAAAGAGTGGAGGGAGGGGAGACTTTTATCCTAAAGTCATTGTAAAGCCAAAGAGGGGTTTATCCTCCACAGCTAAATGAAAACGAAAAGAAAAAAAAGAAAAAAACATCCAGGATAGCAACATTGGAGAGACAAAGCCTGTCATGGACCAGTGCGAGTTTGCAAAATTATATGTAAATGACCCCAGTTTTGACCATGGTGGCCCTCTGCTAATCCTGGAGAGAAAATCTACTTAGCAAAGGAAAGTTTTGTTTAATTTGGTTAACAG
This sequence comes from Climacteris rufus, assembly GCA_013398175.1. Taxonomy (NCBI): domain Eukaryota; kingdom Metazoa; phylum Chordata; class Aves; order Passeriformes; family Climacteridae; genus Climacteris; species Climacteris rufus. The sequence goes on along the minus strand of VZRZ01002180.1, from coordinate 928,193 downwards.
GGGCCAAAATGCTGAATATATTTATATTTTCAGGAAAATGCCATATCCTCAATGCTTCAGTGACAAAACGGGATCACAAGAGCTTAATGCAAGCAGAATAAAAATCGTGTCGCATTTTGTCCGTATTCTGCACCCAGCACTGGTAAAAGTGAGCGCTGGACGTGTGTTTTCATAATAGGCACCAGCCATTCCTGCTGCTGCTGCTGCTGCTGAATGTGTTTGGCTGAGCCCATATTGCTCTGTGTACACTGTCCAAAAGAGAGATTCCCTCTGCATTTACCATCCTAAAGGTGTCCTGAGGAAATGAGGCTGTTTTTCTCCACTCCCTGGCTGACTCCTCACATCATCCCTCCGTGTGACCTTTTCCCCACTAATCTGGGATAGCAGCTTTTCCTGTATTTACAGGTTAAATGGAAGATACACATTCCACTTTTTTACTCATTGTGATGAAGATCTTTTTGTCTGTCTCCGAATAAAGGGTCGGTTTGGTTTACAAATTGCGGGTCAGCCCATTCCGCGACCTGGGCAAACAGCCCAGGTCAAATCTCCTCAATGCCTCCCCACCCAACTGGAATAAGTTAATTTACCCCTCGACGGCTCCGGCCCCGCCGGGCATACCCGGGCTGCCCTGCTTCCAGAGGCTGTGGAGACACCCGGGACGCTTGCTTCAGACGGGGCTGCAGTTGCCCCGTCGGGAAGGAGCCGTGCCGCTGTCCCGCGCCGGCGGCGTGGCTGGAAGGACTCGCTCCCAGGAGCTTCCATGGGTTTTATTCTCGGCGCCCTGCATCTCCGCAGCGGCTGCCTCCCCTCCCCGCCCCGTGCCTTCACTATTATTCATCCTCCTCTGAACAAGGTGCGCCGCAGAGAAATTCGCCGGCAAAGCTCACGGGAGATGCCGATGCCGTTCGGACACGTGGCCCTGGAGCACCCCTCCATGGTCGCGTGGGAGGGCAGCACCCGCGGGGTTTGCGGGGGAGCGGGACATCCGCCACCTCCGGGGCACCTCGGGACTCCCTCCCAGTCTCCGGTGACGGTCTGGGAGCAGAGGCCCGGCGGCAGCGAGACCCGGCCCGTCACGCCATGCCCCGCCTGCCCGCAGCGTGCAGCCGCTGCCGGTGCGTGCAGCAGCCTCCCTGGCCCTCGCGGACCACGTCTCGCTCGAGGGTTTTTTGCCCTGGATGGATGGGTGGGGAGACCCCCACCGCCACCCGAGGAAGCTCCCTCACGGAAACAAAATGGAGCGGCGGGTATAAACATTTATTCCAAGACATCACTTACACAGGCACTGCACCCGGATGTGGCAAGACGAGCGGGTGGGGGCAGCTCCAGGCCCTCGGAGAGGGCGGGAGAACGCAGATCTGGGCCCCCGGGGGCTCCTCGCCCTTCGGGACACCCGCGCATTTCCCGGCCCCCGGCAGCCTCCCCGTGCGCCCGGGCGTAACTCGCAGTGTCCGCGGTCATAAATAGGACTTTTTTTCAGGCGGGACGAGTCTCTATAGCATGGAAGGATGCTGGCCCGGGGGCAGCCCGAAGGCGTTGGGGTGGGAATGGCCGAGGAGGTTGAGGTAGTGGCGGTCCAGCCCCTGAACGGATGAGAGGAAGGTGCTGCGCTGCTGGCCGGGGCTGGCGAGGGGCACGGCGGCGCTGGGCAGGTGGTAGGGCAGGGAGGGGCTGCGGGCGGCGCCGTGCCAGGGGAATGGCCCCCCCGAGGGCGGCTGCAGCACGCCCTCGGCTGGACTGTGGCCGTGCCCGGGGCACTCGGGCCCAGGGTGCAGCTGGTAGGAAAAGTCCGGCTCCGGGAGGGAGCCCAGGGAGGTGAAGAGAGGCTCAGTGACGAAGCGCGCTTTGGACTGGAGAAAGGCCAGGATGCGGGCGTACTTGGTGTCTTTGGTCTCCATCCTCTCCACCGTCGTCAGGTAGTGGACCAGGTTCTTCATGCACTCGTGGTAGCCATAGTGGAAGTAATTGGCGAACTCGGAGAGCAGCTCTGCTGGAAAGGAAAGGGCAGGGGGTCGAGCTCCTCAGTGTCCGGCCAGGGGAGGAAGGGGAAGGCCGCCCCCACGCCGCGAGTGACACGGCAGGGGCCGCGGAAGGCCGCTCCCGCCCACCTACCCTTCTCCCGGCCGCGGGGAAAGTCCGCCGAGTGCAGGGCCCGCAGGTACTGCACCGTCATCTCCAGGATCTCCGCTTTCTCCAGCTTCCCCGAGCTCTGCAACGGGCAGGGCAGGTGGGCATCACCTCTCCCCCTGAGGCTGCTCTGCGCTCCGCCGGGCCGCCCCTAACCCCGCCGCATCGGGGGGGACATCGCGGCGCACAGGGGAGAAAAGGGCGTAGGGGCTGCTCCCTCCCGCCTACCTGCTTGGCCAGAGCCATGGGCACCGTCTTCCCCAGCTCGGTGAGACAGCGGTTGATGCGGTCCCTCCTCCGCTTCTCAATCACTTTGTGAGAAACTGGCGTCCTCTGCAAAACATACGGGGCGCGTTAGTGGGGGAGAAGGAAGCAGACAGATCCAGTCTCGCCGGGACAGCCGCCCTCGGCCCCGGTCTCGACCCCTCCGCGGAAGCCAGTCCCCACCCCGCTCCGAGCAGCGGTGCCGGGCGCGACGCGGCCTCGGAAAGGGTGATGCTCCTGCGGCGGGTCCTGTCCGCGCCGCCCGAGTGGCTCCCCGACTGCGCGAACGGCCCCAGCAGGACAGGCTTGTTTTTGTGAGGGTGGTGTGGTTGTTTTTTGTGGGGGGTCTTTTCGAAGGGAAAGGCGGCGAAGGGGTCGGGACCGGCTCCGCTTGGCGGCCCCGCAGAGCCGTGCGCGCAAGGCGGGCGGCGACTCACCCTCCGCTCCTTGAGCTTGGAGGCCATGGTGGGCACTGCATCCCCTCTCTCTCCGGGCCCCTTATAAAGCCATCACTTCTTGGGGGGGACCCCGGGGGGCCTCCACGGGCCCGCTGATCCCATAGGATTAGGGGAGAGCGGCGCCGAGGG